>JASKGM010010088.1:0-38266 GCA_034509205.1 Ceratonia siliqua | reverse complement strand
CCTTTATCAGGAACTGTCCTCAACTGATAAAGGTTACGACCTAGGTGCACCTAGTGGTTCTACCACCACTCTACTACGAATCCCAGATTACAGTTGTAAATTACTTTCATAGTACTTGTACTCAAAATGTCAAAGTTCATATACTTTTCATGCTATGGACAAAGTAATAAATTCACATATAAATATATATTACTTTCTTCAAAACATACTCAATTAACATCATTTATCCACAAGGTGAACTTTAGTAATTCATGCATCAAGGGGTAAGTATGAATCCACTCACCTGCTAAATTTGGAGACTTAATATTCAAGCTCCAAACTCTTTTTACTTCAGGACAAATTTGGGTCCGAAGAATTTGGTTCAGAAGTACCTATAATTATAATGTACACCTACATGTTAATATCCCAAACTTACACTACCTCTGAACATAGCCGTTATAACTAAAAAAGATGGTAATATATATATATATATATATATATATATATATATATATATATCTACATGAGGTTTATTAAATTTCCTAACTAGGATTAATCACCAAGGAGTAGTAAGACTCATAGGAAAAATTGGAAATCTCATTGCCCAAAAATTTGCTAACTCTCTTGATCAAGGAACCTTGAATATGAATACAACACAATTTTCTACAAATTCCCAACGTGCCTAAGATCACCCACCAGTAAAATTTCTTATGCCACAAAGGAACTTACATGATGAAACCAATACAAAGGAAAGTTTAGAAATCTTAAAAATCCCAAAAGTGATGGTGAGTTTTCTTTCTAGCATTCAAACACTTGGTGTGCATCCTAGAAATTAAGTCAAAATAACCAATAATAATTCATGAATTTGAGCAAGGAAGAAGGGCAGTGGGAGAATAGAAAGAAGTAGGGGAATTGCGATATTGTAATTGTCCCAAAACAGTGAAGAACTATCATCTAAAGCAAAAATTCAAATTTTAGAATTTCTCACGCAGTAAGGATACTGAATGACTTGACCAACAAATTTAAACCTTATATTAAACGGAGAAGGGAAAACTACTTAAAATATGGAATTGATCCTAACCTCTTCTTCAACAAACGAAGCTTGTTCACACACAAACCGTTGCTTCCTAGACTGAAACTTCACCATGAGCAACTCCACGGCCAAGGTAATGAAACTACTGTTCACGACGCTTGAACGGCAGCCGTGGGCGGTGGTTGTCGGACAAAAGGGGCGACGGTCAGGCGTACGGTGGAGGAGGTACCAAAAATGGCTAAGAAATTCGAAACTTCCGTCTGGCAGAGGAGGGGGGGTCGGCGTGCATACAGGGGAGTGTTTTCAGAGGGTTTATAATGGGGGGAAAGGAGGAGGGTCATTCTGCAATTTCTATAAGTTTCTAACTTATTAAGTTTTACTAATTGGTTCTTTAGGTTTTGGTTATTTGCATTTCGGGCCCTTATTTGTCATCATTTTTTTTTTTAGGGCATTACATATATGTGCTAGTATCAAACTCAAGATCCATCTCATATTAATCAAAATTTCAAATATCCGGACCCAATCCCATCTATTCAAAATAGATTTATTTATTCAAATCTATTTATATAAAATTAAAAAAACAAAAAAAAAGTATTTTCAAATAACCATTAATATAAGAGTAAAATATTTCAACATCCCTTTTATTATGTTGATCTTATACATAACTCTACTCTATTTCTAAAACCTATACAAAATCTCATTAAGCCACATCGTTTAATTTTTTTTTTCATTAACTAAATTATCCTTTTCTTTATGTCCTTCTATCTTCAAATGTGATGGTATAATGGTTATATTACAATAACAAATTCTTACATACAAAATTGCATATACATACATGTGACCACCCAAAATTAATTTTGTATTAATTTTATTTGTATTCTTATAGAATATTATAGTTTAAATTAGTATTTCGTGAAATTTATTATTTTATTTTAAATAATATTATAACAATATTTTATAATAATATAAAATTAATTTATATCACATCATTAATTTTAAAATATAATAATTTTACAAAAATTTAAGTGTAACCATAAAATAATTTAAGTTATTATACGTATGTGTATATATACACGGTATTCAAGAAATTTTCATATTATAACTTGTATTAAACATGTAACTTTAAAATCCCAACTTCACATAAGAAAAAAAATTAAAGCTAGAGGATAATTAATTTAATTCTAAATGGGTTTATTTCCAACTAAGTTAAAATAAAGCATTTTGGATAAGTAATAAATTTTTTGCTAGAAATTCAAAGTAGCATGCTGTGAACATATGACATAAAAATGTGATATCGTTCAATGAAAAACTCATGAAAGAGGAATGCTTTTTTCACAAAAATTAATCATCACTCAAATATTATAAAATTTTTCCTAGTCAATTATTATGTAGTGTGATGATATAAGTGAGATAAGATGAAAGTTGATGATGGTTAAAATAATCTTTGGTAAAATTTGTGAGAATTAATTTTTGAGTCAAAGCAAGGAGTCAAAATTTTCTTGTTAATACTCTAGTGTTATGTCCTCTAAAATATTTTTTAAATTTTTTTATAACACCATTTTAATTAATACTCGATAAAAATTAAAAATTATTTTTGATAAAAAATTGTTTTTTAATAAAAATTTAAAATAAAAATTGTTCCCTCTCTAAAAAGATACTTGCTTATGATTCTAAAATAATTATTCAATATATGTGTGATGCATCCATTGACTAACCACAGATTAAATAGTTCATTAGGAGTAATTTTAGATTTTTATATAAATAATTAAAAGTTAATTATTGATCAAGTGATATTTTTTTAAATTGAAATTATATGTAGCTTGTTTTAAAAATATAAAGGAGGTTTGTATAGATTTTAAAAATATAAGTGAGATATGTGTAAAATTAACAAAATAGAAGAAAAATTGAAATATTTTATTCTTAATATAATTTATAAAACATGAAAATATCTCAAATAACTACTAATATCATTCAAACAAACAAAAAAATTCTCCTTATCCTAAGCGCTGCTGACTGTGGCATGAGGAGACTAGGACCGAGAGCTTGAGTTGAGTGTGAAGTGCTATTGAATTAGGGATCTAAGGATTTTTTTTTTGTTTTTAATAATTTTGGTTATTAAATTTATATATTTGATATGAAGAAATGTATGGGCCTGTGTAGGTTGGGTTGGTACCATACTCAAATTCATAGAAAAAGTTTAAGATCGAAGAGTTTTTAAAAATAATTTTTTTAATTTTTAATTTTTCTATTTTGTGAGAACAAAAAAATTCGTTTGGGTGACTGTTTTCATCAGTTGTTTTTAAAAGCTGTTTCCGAAAACAGTAACTAGAAAACAAAAAAATAAAAATAATTTTTTTGTATTTTGACTTGTTTTCTTTATCTGTTTTCTAAAAAATACAAAAAATAACTGATTGAAAATATTTTTACCCAAACAAGTTTTTATTTTTTTGTTCAATAAAATTATTTTTTAAAATTATTTTCAAAAATTATTTTTAAAAACAATAAAACAAAAATCGTTCCAAACAGCCTCTAAAAATTTCTATAAATTTTTATACCCAAAGTTAATTCATTTTTTGATATCCAAATTCATATTCAAACAAATAAATTTTACGGGTGTCTCTCATCAAGTTCTTGTCTCTAGATACACGTAAACACATTATATATTCGTCTTCACTAGATAAAATACAAATTATATACAATTTAAAAAATCCATGCATATTTGTTCAATATAAAAGTCATTATTAATTAATTAATTAACATTTTAAATTACCAATCATTATAAAATAAATGCAAAAGTCAACATATTTATCAAACATTTAAAGTATTTATTATTCCTTCATCAATGTCTCAAGAACAATCTTGGTTAGCAAAAACCTTATTAAATATATAAAAATTTAAAATAAAAGAGAAGAAATTGATGAAACAATCACAGTCCCTTTCTAGTTCACTCTGGAGCAATCAAACCTAATTTCACCGTCATTTCCAGTTTTAACACCAACCCTTCCCAACTTAGTAATAGCAGAAACAAAAGCAATATTGAAAGCTGCCTCATTTGAAGCAAACAAGTTGACAGTGGCCTTTGACCTTGCATCTGTGAAAAGCACTTGATCAGAAGCGAACAGACCCTTTCCTTGCTGCAGATTCTTGAAGTATTGGTTATCAAACTTCTGAGGTGTGACTGGGTCCATATTTATGGCAATTCTGGGATCAACTTTTATTGGGCACATTTGCCTAAGTTGAAAAGCATATTGCAAATTGAGTGATGGGTCAATTCTATTTCTTGGGCTGAAGCCAAAGATTCTTTTGGAGAAGCGGTTGCAGTGAGAGAACCCAATTGTATGTCCACCTAAAACACACCACAACATAAATATTAATAAACAGATAAACGGGCCAAAAGTATGCTATGGTTGTCTCATTTTTCTCCTATATAATATGTATTTTTTTATAAAATAAAAATTTTGGAATAAATAATTACAAATTTTTTACAAAAAATAAAACACAATAATTTATTTAAAATAAAGAAATTTCATACAATATGAAAATATATTTAGTTGGATAGTCATTTAGCCATTTTTTTTAGGTATTTTTGATAAGTTGGCCCACACCTGCACAATTTAGCCCACGAGATAAATAGACCAAGTTTTAAAATCTCATATTTAAAGGGATATGATAGTATTTGACGTCAAATCTTTTGATATTAAAGATTCAAAGAGGTGCTAAATCTAGCACTGTCAAAACGGATCGGGCTTTTTATTTGAAAGTCTTAACCCGACTCTTCAGGATTTCAGGCCCTAAACAGGCTTAAAAGTGCCTAATAAAAAAATTAAAAAATAATAAAAAAATAAAAAAATTACTCACAAAAATCAACAAACACATATTATAAATTAATCAAATTGCGACTAACAATATTTGGTATCTTTGATTTCTTCCCTTCTCATCATAAAATATAGAAATTTGTAAATAATTAAAATTAAAATATATGGCCTAAACTGGTTATGAATACCTAATATTGATTTATATGACATAATTATTATACTTAAGAAGTTTTAACAAGTCATAATGGTACAACATATATATTGACCCTAATTATTCAATATCGTACCTTTTAAATCAAACCACATAATAAAAGTTTGAGCTTATAAGTTATAACCAAATAATGGAGTGAATATATATATACATTAATTGGGTACTATGTACATTAATAATGGATCCCTGGATAACATTGTATGTAATCAGTAGTAGAAACGTAATTGTTTAAATAAAAATGGTGTGATTTAGATAAGTTAAGATATTTCAAATAATTAAATACAGTACTATGATAAAAAGAAATTTGTAAATAATTCATATGCTAATTAGGATAAAAAATTAATATAAATAGATATAGATATAAATTTAAAGATAAGTTATTTAATTCATATACTATTTATGATAAAAAAATTAAAAAAATTTGGGCCAATTGGCTAAGCTCAGCCCTCCTCGAGTTAAGCCCTTATTGGCTCGGCCCGAATAGGCCCGCTTAAATTCGGGCCTTGAGCCTGGCCCTAATCCTTCAAAAACGGACTGGCCCATCGGGCTGGGCTTAAAATTGACAGTGCTAACTAGACCAACGAATTATTAGGAAACAGGATATATATTATGAAATATATTATTCGTATATTTTCTTTTATTATACTATTATTTTTAATTTTAATCATTAACATAATATAAAATAATAATAATAATAATAATAATAATAAATATAAATATAATAAATATAAAAATAAAAATAATATAAAAAATAATGTATAAATAATATTATTCATATGTTTAAACTCATGCGGCTGACAAAAGTTATGGGAGCCGTTTTGATAGTACTAATTGGGGAGCATGAGAATTTAGTTACCTGATAATGCAATCAAGTCTGTCTGAGAGAGGCCATTGAAGCTAAACATGGAATTAAGCTGATCCAAATTGAAGTCAGGGGATGGAAGATGGCGTTGAACACTAGCAATGGTAGACACTCTCCCATCACGCCTCCCCAATTCAACTTCATAGAATGGTCCCCCTGCCTATACATCACATAATTAATTAATTAGGACTTGTCAATGCAATGCCAAAAATATTATGTCAATAAATTTAACACAAATTGTTATGTTTAAAGAAAAATAAATATAATATGTATGAATTTATAATTAATAAATATATATACCAAGTTGACGACTTCTCTAGTAGCCAGAGCAAGAATATCAGCACATGAGACTTTGTTTCGGCACTGGGGAACACTATCAACAGCAGCCTTGGCTTTCACCACTGTGTCAAACCCGTCTCCAGCAAGTGTTATGTCATCTGGATGATCCTTCTCTGCTTTACTACTTGGAGATCCAAGCAAAACCGAAGCATCACAACCCTGTAATGCACAAACGACACTCTCATCAATCATTATCATTGTTATAATGAGAATATTTTAAAATAGGCGCTTGCTATGTTATTGATCTATTATTGGAACAATAGCACTACAATTCCTCACAAGAAATTGTAACCCCTACAGGTAGGGCTCATGTTATCTTGTGAACCTATAATCTATTGGGAGGAGCTGTAATGCTACTGTCCCAAAGAGTGAGAAAGCACCATAAAATTTCCCTTTAAAATATGAGGGGGTAAGAATTTTAAACCATAATCATTACAATTCAAGAGATGAAAGTTCGAGGCCAAAAAGAAGGGGAACACACCCTGACAAAGCAATCGTGGAAGAAGAGTCTGAGAGTGGCAGGAGCAGTGACAAAGGTCTGCTGGAATTTCTGTGCCACAGCAGAGCGAACCAGCTGTTCAACGTTGGGGCATGTTCTGCTGTAGAACCCCCGACTTAGTTGACCTGAGCTTGTGCTAACAAGAAGGACAAGGATGGACAACACCACGACCAAGCAACTTGGGCCTCCCATGGCTTTGTCTTGCTCCCCTTAATTGCTTCCAATCCTCCAAACTTTAAGATATATTTATAGTTAAACATGTAATGACAAAAGGGCTTTAGCCTAAATCATTAGCTCTCGTAGAGACGAAAAAATAGGTTTAAATACATTTTTAATTCATTTGGTATTATAAATATTTTAATTAAATCTCTTTTTAATTTAAAAGATATTGTACTTTTATATTTAAAAATATTTTAATTAAGTTTATTTATCATATTTTAATTTATAAAATAAATTATTATTAATTAATATACATGAACATATTATTATTTATATAAAATAATTATTTAATAGACCATTAAGTAAAATCATTTTTGATATATATGATTTTGCCTTTTTATTTTTATTTTTTTAGTGATGATTTTATTTAATTATTTATCATATAGTTATTTCACATTAAAAATAACAAGTTTATCTATATTAAGTAATTATCATATGCATCATGATTTTTCATTTGTAGGTATATAATTGAAAATTTTTAAAATATGAAAATATAATACTAAATTAAAAATAAAAAATTAAATTAAATTAAAATTTTATAATATTAAAAAATTAAAAAAATATTTAAGCCTAGATTTAAAATTGAAAGAGGCAATGGGGAGATGATTGAGGGGAATGATTGATGAGAATGAGAACAAAGGTGGGTTGGACAGTCTGGCCACTGTTATGACCAATGACTCAACGAGGTTGATAGAAGAGACATTAACAACGTTTTCATCTTCTACTTTATGTTCAAACAAGGTTGCGTGAAGCATCCAGGCTGAGTTGAAAAACGTGTTCATAATTGATTGGGCCGCCACAATCATGTTTAATTATCTATAATATAATAATAAGGAGCTAGTAGCCAAGTGGGACCGTATGATCACGGGTAGTCTTGTAAACCAAATTGAAAAGAAAATAAGAATTCATTTTATTTCGCGCTTTTTAAACTACATTAATTTTAATATAGGAAATATTATGATATAATTATATATTAATTATACATATTTTGAGGTAAAATTCATATTTAATATGATATTAAACATGTATCAAATATAATATAACTCTAATTTTAAAGTATAGATCATTTTTAAAGTCAAGATTAAATTATTGTTTTCATCTTTGAACAAATTTTATTTTTAATTTTGTCCTTCAAAAAATTCCTATAAGTTTGATTATTTAATGTGAATTTTGATAGTAAAATAATCTTATCATTAAGTCATGTTAATATGTCCATCAACTGAATGATTGTTTTATTAACAAAATATATATTAAATGATTACGTTAAAAATTTTTTAAAAAATTTAAATTAAAAATTAAAAAATTTTTCAAAGATAAAAATAATAGTTTAGTCTAAAATTAATAATTCAATAATTGAGTGGTCTTTGGGAATAAATATTGTGCTTGTGACCTGATGAGCAAACAAATACAGATGAGTTATTTTCAGATAATAATTTTCGCGTGTATATACCAGATTGCCAACTCAAAGCCCACGTTATTAGCAACAAATTGCGTCTTAACTACACTCTACGCCCTTACCCTTTCCGCAGCCACCCCTAGGCCGCTAACTACAAAATCCTATTTTGACCATTTAACATGCGCTAAAAGAAAATAATTCTCCTAATTGAACCGTATGCACAGGATCCAAATTCATAAACAAACTATTTGGAAAATTAGTTTTTCTTAATAATGGAAAGGAGAATTAATTTTATTTGTACATTATTTTTTTTATATATATCTTACATTTTTATTTTTAATTATTGATATATTATGAAATAATAATAATCATATATATAAATAATAAATTGTGGTTATCTATAACCACAGTCTTTTTTTTTTAATATTTTTTATTTTTTAAAATTAATTAATTATTTTTTTATCATATATTATTTTTAGAATTTTTTAAAATATTTTTAATTTTTTTTAATTTGTTTATATTCTTGATACTATTTATTTATAATTTTTTTACTATTCATTTGTAAGTTAAAAAATTCTTAAAAATATATAAAAATTCTTAAAAAATTCTAAAAAAATACATCATATAAAAAATAATTAATTTAAAAAAAATTACAAAACTCCCCCAAATAATAATAAACTAATATATGTGATATGAGATATAAGAGTGATATAAAAAAATAATGAATAAAAATAACATTACTAAAAAATATATATATGGTTTCCATCACTTGGGCATATTGCATGGCAAGAATTACAGAATATCTATGTGAGGATCAAAACTAGAAGTTATTGGACAGAAGGTTTATTATTTAGTTAAAAGTTATAGTTGTTACAAACTGTGGCTTATTCCACACCACATTTGAACTTTTGTTATAAGAAAATTATTATCACACTTTGAATAATAATCTCTCTGTCAACAATTGTTCTTTTGGAGAATTGGAACTTTGATATTAATTATTAGATTAAGTGCTCATTAATAGACTAAACGTTATAACTATCAGTCAGATTATAATATTTTTTACTTAATTACATTAACTTAAGCATTACGTTTTAATTATAATTTGACTCTTACTTAAATTTTTGTCACAAGACAATTATTGTCACCAACAAACTTAAACGTAAAATTGCCACTAACAAATAATAGACAAAATGGAACCTCATATAAGAACCTAAAGAGCAGTCTTAGAAACTACTTAGATAATTCGTTGAGTAATGTTACTTACATAATTTGTTATATAAATTATGTACAAACTATTGATGTCACTATATTTAAATTCATGTTGCTTGCATAATTTGTGAAGATTAAGTAAATAACATTGTGTAATAGAAATTAAAGCAAGAGATTAATTAGAACATATTATATTCAATAACTAGTCCACTTTCTCTTCTTAATTTCTTCTACGCTACTATCATATTATGCTGAATACATGTTTCGTGAGAGAACTAATCAATTAATATTGTTTTGGGGATGACTTTCAAATCTTGATTTCCGTACAAACAGTTTAGTTTATTATTTTTATATTTGCTTTTGAATCGAAGATGTAATAGTAGCAACTAGAGGATGAATAAATTAATGCTTGAGTTCACTAACTGATAAGAAGAGATTAGTTAGAGTAGCTATTTTTGAAATGATGAGATATTATAAATAAAATGACACCGCAAGCATATTCTATGAGCATCAGCGTACAAGACAGCGCAAGGCAACATTAGTGCAGAAGACGGCTAAATCAAGTTGATAATGTATACCAGCAAATTGATTTTTTTTATTTCTCGGAAGATATTAATTTTTTCAAATTTTTTTAAAATTAAATTGTCTCAATTTGATCTTTCAAAATTTAATTGTATTTTAATTCGATTTTTTAATTAACTTGGTTAACATGGAATTGACAGATTTGATTATATGAAACACTAGATTCACCATGTAACAATTTAATGCTGTTAGTATTTGGTCAATATGTTGTTCTTTGTCATTAATTTTATCAATGCTTAATTAATCAAGTTAACATAGAGATAAAATTGAAGTACAATTAAAAAATTTGATAAGATTTAATTTTGAATAAATTAATTGAAAAAAGTAATATATTTAAAGGATTATAATATCAATTTAAGGGGGGGACTCCCCTCTTTTTTTTTTTACTTTTTATATTTTTTAGGTTTTTTTTAATTTTTTTACTTTTTAAAATTAATTAATTATTTTTTATCTAATGTATTTTTTTAAAATTTTTTAAAATATTTTAAAATATTTTAAGAATTTTTTATATCTTTTTGATACTATTCATCTATAGATTTTTTGACACTATTTACTTATAAGTATAAAAATTTTAAAAAAATATAAAAACATTTCAAAAAATTCTCAAAAAAATATATGACATAGCAAATACTCAATTAATGTTAAAAAGTAAAAAAAAAATCGAGATAAAAAATGCAAAACATAATAAATCGACACTGCCAAAGTGAAGGTGGCATGGAATAGGAGTAGGGGCGGGGGTGGTAGCTTAGAATTTTCCTTAATTTAATCTGATAATGCTATCATAGTGCATGGGATGCCATGGCTGATGACTGGAACCTACCTATTTTACCTGCAAGTTAGTAATGCAATTCCTAGGTTTATGTGAAGGCTATTGAACAAAGAGACATTGACTAAGACAAAGTCATAGCACTTAGAGAAAGAAACAGCCAAAATGCAAATGTCAACCTGCAAATGCCAAAGACTACTGTCCAGAATCATCATAAGCATGACACCTTACTATCAGCAGGATAATACTTATGATTTGTTTTTAGCTATTATTATACTCTTTCCATTTCTGTTATGCTGTCCTTTTCCTGTCTATTTCATTTTTGCTTTTCCAGCTGTTAGTAGTTTTGTTCTTTTGCTGGACATTCTCTCTTTATATATCTTCTTTGTTTTGTATAGTTTGTAACATACATTTTTATACAAAATACAACACATGTTCCCAACACCTCTCTTCCTTTCTCTTTCTTTTTCTTTTGTTATATGGTATTAGAGCCAATACTATGGCCAATGATCAGATTTTATCCCTTAACACAGTCTCAAATCCACCAACTCCAAACCCATCCTCAATACAAATGCAAACTCCAATTCACCAACTCCAAACCCTCTCCCATCTTCTCAACCTCCTCATGATCCTACCCAAACATCTTGTCCATATTTCCTTAGCTCCAATGATGGAACGGCAACCATGTTGGTGACTCACAGCCTAGATGCTAGCAACTATCACTCATGGGCTTGTTCAATGAAAATAGCTCTTAGGATAAAAAATAAATTAGATTTCGTAGACGGGACCCTTTGTGAACCTACATACTTAAGCGATACCTTAATGGAACATTGGTTAAGATGCAATGACATTGTGATTACCTGGATGTAGAACACCATGGTAGCTGACATCAAATGCAACACTGTTTATGCTAAAATAGCTCATCAATTATGGCTGGAACTTGAGCAAAGATTTGCTTAGCAAAATGCTCCTCGCATCTATGAGATCAAGCAAGGATTGTAGCATTGCTCCAAAAACAAGATGTTGTGAGTGTTTATTTTTCAAAACTCAAAACCATGTTAGATGAACTAATGAACTATGAACCTATTCCTAACTGTACTTGTGGAGGATTAAAGACAATGGTTCAAAACCAACAACGTTACTAGGTGATAAAGTTCTTAATGGGTTTAAATGAGTCTTACAAGAACATTAAGGCTCAGATTCTTCTAATCAAACCTTTTCCTTCCTTAAATGAAGTTTACTCCATCATTCAACAAGAAGAGAAAAAGAAAGACATATCCTTGGACACCAATGTTGGTGAAGCCATGGCTATGGCTGCTAAAGCAAACTATAAGGATGTTGGAAAACAAAAGAAAGATCATTGCTATTGCACTTATTGCAAAATATCAGGGCATTCCCTCGAAAGATATTTCAAACTAATCCTAAGCCACTTTGCTCACATTGCCAAATACCTGGACACAGTTAAAAAATGCTACAAGCTCCACGAGTACCCTTCAAGCAATAAGTTAAATGGAAAAGCAAAGTAGTCAGTGCCTATTGCAAATCAAGTTTCTAACTAGTGGCATCATAATGATCAAGAGTAGAACCCAGTATCTTTCACTCGTGAATAATACTCTCATATTTTAGCTCTTCTCAAACCATCCACCAGCAACCATTCAATTAACAGCGAGTCATATCTCCCTTCTTCTTCTAATCTTGAAATTCCAAAGTTATCTGGTATATCTCTCTATCTCTCCACTTATAAAACCAAGAATACTATTTTGACTAACATTCCTTGGATTTTAGACATAGGAACAATAAATCACATGATCTTCTTACCCTTCCTTTTCACTTTTATAAGTTCCCAAGTTTCTTTTTCAGTATATCTTCCAAATGGGGAGAATGATGATGTTACTCACATTGGCACTGTTAAGTTGAATGATTCTCTCACCCTCAAAGATGTCCTTTGTATTCCATCTTTTTCTTTTAATTTAATTTCTGCTAAAAATGTTGCTCAAACATCAAACAAGTGTCTCATTTCTCCAATCTTTACTTTCTTCAGGACCATTCAACTTGGGCAACGATTAGTATAGGTGAAGTCAAGCAAGGGCTATATCATTTATGAAATCATTGCCCTTGAGTTAAATGGAACTTGGCTTATTATAGACATGCTTCCTGGAAAGGTGACAATAAGATGCAGATGGGTATACAAAATTAAGTTTAATGCTAATGGTAGTATTGAAAGGTTTAAGGCCTGTTTGGTTGCAAAGAGGTATACACAACAAGAAGACCTTGATTATCATGAGACATTCTCTCCTATTGCAAAATTAATCACAAAAAGGACTCTTCTGGCAGTTGCAATAATCAAAGGGTGGTACTTACATTAATTTGATGTAAATAATGCCTTTTTGCATAGAGATTTGGAAGAGGAAATCTACATAGACTTGCCACTAAGTTTCAATGACAAAACTGGAAGGAAAGTATGCGAACTTAAAAAAAGCCTATATGGACTAAAACAGGCTTCAAGGCAGTGGTATTCCAAGCTTTCTCTTTTCAATATCTAGCAAGGTTTTCATTAGTCTAAGGCTGATTACTACATAAGAAGGAAGTTCATTCACAGCCATCTTAGTTTATGTTGATGATATAGTTATTGCTAGCACTTGCAGTACTCTTATAGCTTTTCTTAATGATAAATTCAAAATCAAAGACCTTGGAAAATTGAAATTCTTCCTTGGTCTTGAAGTTGCCAAATCTGAGAAGGGGATTCAATTGTGTAAAAGAAAGTATGCCCTTGACATTCTCAAGGACTCTGGGACTATTGGATCTGCCCCTACCAAAGCTTCTTTGGATAAGAACTTTAAATTATCCAAGGATCAGGGTGAGTTACTTGTAGATCCTACCCTTTATAGAAGGTTAGTTGGTCGATTACTCTACCTCATAATAACTAAGCCTGACCTTGCCCATTCCATTCAATTGTTAAGCCAATTTATGGATAGCTCTAGAATTCCTCACTTGTATACAGCTCACAAAATTTTAAGGTATACTAAAAAAAGCACCAGGCTAAGGTTTATTTTACTCTACAACCTCTGACTTACAATTGAAGGGTTACTGTGATTCGGATTGGGAGTCATGCCCAAACACAAGGAGATCAATCATAGGATATTGTGTGTTCCTTGGTTCTTCATTGGCATCTTGGAAGTCTAACAAACAACCTGTGGTGTCAAGATCCTCAGTTGAAGCTAAGTATAGAGTAATGGCAAATCTAAGCTGTGAACCAACTTGGCTAAGGTACCTTCTCAATGACCTAACTATTCAACATTCACAGGCTACATCAATTTTCTGTGATAGTTTGTTTGTTATTCACATAGCCACTGGCCCTGTTTTCCATGAAAGAACCAAACATATTGAGCTTGACTGTCACTTGGTTCGTGATAAAATTCAAGAAGGGAGTATTACACCTCGACACGTTTGTAGTGGTTCTCAAATAGATAATGCTTTAACTAAAGCTCTAAGTTCAACGGTCTTCTATCATCATTTGTCCAAGATGGGAGTTACAGACATATACTCTCCATTTTATGGGGGGCCATTGAGCAAAGAGACATTGATTAAGACAAAGTCAAAGCACTCAGAGAAACAAACAAGCAAAATGGAAATGTCAACTCTGCAAATGCCAAAGGCTACTGTCTAGTATCATAGGAAGCATGGCATTTGTTTTTAGCTATTGTTATACTCATTCCATTTCTATTCTACCGTCCCTTTCCTATCTGTCTCATTTTTGTTTTTCTAGCTGTTAGTAGTTTTGTTCTTTTGTTGGACATTCTCTCTTTATATATCTTCTTTTTTTTTTTTTATAGTTTGTAACATATAGTTTTATACAAAATACAATACATTTTCCCAATGCCTCTCTTCCTTTCTCTTTCTTTATCTTTTGTTATAAAGGCAGCAGATTATGCCCTGCCTATACCATCTTCAACTGGACTTGCACCACGGTCAACAAACCTACTCACCATTTTGAACTACATCGTTGTAGTAGGATTAGACTTTTATACTCAAAATTATGAGAGACTGTGATTGTTTTATGATAAATTGGCTATAGTTTCAAAGCATTTAGTAAATTAATATAATTGCTTTCATGTGTGTGTTCAATATATATCCTCATTTAAGAGGGTGTTTCTTTCCTACTGAAACCACAATTAACCATCTATTCCTTTTAAATTGGCTACTTTTACTTGGAAATTATTTTGTTTAATTAAAAGAATATTATTTAAATTAAACAATGTTATGCTCATAGTTTCTTCAAAGTTTTAATTTGATCTATTTGTTAAATTTTCATCCAATCCCTGACAAACAAAATAATGGCATGGCTATTTATTTGCTTATGTGGACTAATTAATTTTTACGTGTACTATCTAATAAACACATTTGCAATTTTTCTCCACACATTACCAATCACGTGACCGTCTCGTGACCACTCAATACCTCTAATTTTCCCTAAATACATAGACACACCTAGTGGCAGATTCAAAAATTTTAATTAGTGGGAGCAAGAAGTAAACTATAAAAAGGAAATTACAAAATTCATTCTGACTCTCACCAAATCCTCAATTGCACCTAGGGGTGGCAATTAAGGCTGGACCTAGTTGGCCAACCCTAACCCTTGACCTCAAGGGCGGGTTGAGAACAAAAAAAAAGGCTCTAAACCAAAGGGCGAGTTAAGCCCTTTTGTTTTTTTGTATTTTACAAAACCTCTTTAAAACACTTTCCCTTTTTTTCTTTCTTGGTCATGGCTTTTTTGGTTTTGTTAGCTCTATATATGTGTCTTTAAGATAGGAAATTCATGAAGATAACACTAGATTTACTGATAATTATATCAGAATTAGAATATAGTAAAATTTATTGATGGAGGTGGACGAATGACACATCAAATTTTGTTTCTATTCTGGTTTCCAATATACATAATTATGGATTTGTGCTTCCAGTTAAGTAACTATAAGGCATAATTTGTAATTACTAATTAGTTTTGTTAATTTGTTCTTTTTTGTTGTTTATCATCTTTTCTCTTCTTATATATTCTCCTTTATAATTATTAGAACGTTATTAACATATATGAGGCTACAAACTTGGGTACTTGTATTTTTTTCTCTTTTATTGTGATAAAGTGATATTTGAAGTAATTTGTTTCGCACTTTAAACTTGTTCAATTTTTTTTATTCTCATTATTGTTATAACTTTTATCATAATTTATACTTTATATATGAAGAAGAAAATGACAACTCAACAATTATATCAAATTTATCTAAGCAAGTTTCAAATATAATTATCAAGGAAGATTAATTAATCCTTTTGGTCTTAAATTTATACTATTGTCTTTATGGAGATTAAGTCTATGATGAATTGATGATATTTTGTTATGTATGAAAATTTTACATAATTATTGAGAATGATTGATTGAAGTTTATGACTGATTGATAGTTTATGTTTGATTTTGTTATAAAATTTTATAAAATTTTATTTTTGATAATTTTTTCATATGCCAGCCTGTTAAGGTCTATTTAATTGTTAAGGCCCACTTGTCCTTGACGAGCTGGGCTAACCCTAATTGATACCTTTAATTACACCCAATGTCTCTCAGATAAAAAACATAATCATATGGCCAAAAAACACAAGATACCCCATTTTTTTACAAATTACAATTGATCTTTATGTGTTTTCATATTTTGAAAGTATTGTATAATTTTTTTTCTTTTTTAACACTCAAAAATATCTCTCTCTATGTATGTAATTAAACAATCATTCAACTATTCATCTTCTATACGATTGCGCATTTCAAGCTAAACAACGCTGTTTCATTAAGGTTTTTTTAAAGAAACCCCTAATTGTACTTATCATTCACTTGCCAAAGATTAGACTCTAAATGTTGTAATTAGAAGCAAAATTTCCTATTTTCTTTACTTTATTCATTTCTAAACAAAAAAATTAAACAAAGTAGATAAAAAATCCAATAAATAAGAAAATTAAACACAAGTTAATATAAAATTAAGGATAAAATTATGATAAAAATAGTATAAAAATTAAGTACATCAAGTTACTTTTGAATTATATCTAAAAGGAATTAGTAGGGTACAACTGATTAAAATAGTGGTAGGGATTTGACTTATGTGGAGGCAACTTCCAATTTTTATGGAGGCAAAACTTTTTCTTACATATATTAATTATAAAAAAATTCCTTGTTGCCCCCACAACTAGTAATGTGCATCCACCATTGGACATACCCTAACTCCCTAAATTTCCCCAATTTCATCAACATGCCTTAACTCCCCTGTTTAGTCCTAGTGTCTACAAGTGACATCCTAGTATACCAAGTTTACTTTCAAGAGTACCTTCCTGAGTCAAACATGACAAGTAAGGCTGCTGGAGGTTGATGCTAATTGTCTTCTTAAGCTAAAAAAAATGAACAAAGATGGGTGAGTCCACTGACTCAATAAATGAAAATGTGTCTTAAAGTAGTTCTATATGCCCATAATACGTCATCAAGTCTCAAACTCCAATCCTTCCTGGATAGGTTGATGGTCTTCTCAAGTGTGGACTTGGTCTCTTAACTAGACACTTCCACTTGTCCACTGGTTTGCGAGTGATAAGGAGTGGATATCTGATGGGTGATATTGTATTTTCTTAAAAAATCTTCCACAGATAAGTCGTAAAAGTGAGTTCCACGATCACTGATAATTGCTCTGGGGGTACCAAATCTAGCAAAAATTTAGGACTTGATAAATTTACAACAACTTTAGCATGATCATTTTTTGTGGCTTTAGCTTCCACCAATTTAGAAACATAATCTACTGCAAGAACTATATATAGGTTTCCAAAGGAAGGAGGGAAATATCCTATAAAATTAATACCCCACACATCAAATATTTCAACAATTAAAATAGGGTTTTGGGGCATTTGATTTCTAAACCCTATGGTACTTGTCCTTTTACATTTATCACAAGTCTTGCAAAAGTTGTAAGAGTCCTTGAACAATGATGGCCAATAAAAAGGATAGTCTAACACCTTAAGAGCCGTCCTT
Source organism: Ceratonia siliqua (assembly GCA_034509205.1). NCBI lineage: Eukaryota > Viridiplantae > Streptophyta > Magnoliopsida > Fabales > Fabaceae > Ceratonia > Ceratonia siliqua. The sequence goes on along the minus strand of JASKGM010010088.1, from coordinate 20,308 downwards.
CTAGCTCTAAAGTGTCCTCTGCAAGCATTTGAGTAGAAAAAAGTCAGTATAGAATGAATTTTAAATTCAAGAATATATATTCTTACTACTTGATACAAGTAATGCTTCCAAAGATATGGATAATCGTCACAATGTAATAGCAAAAAAAAAAAAAAAAGCACTGTCGTGACCTTAAGTCGACAAAAGGAAAAAAAACACAAAGATGAAAAATGGAGTTGCCACTAATTAATTAGAAGAATAATTAGGATGCTTTTAAAAATCAAATACTGGCCCTTGAACCAAAGGAAGGATTTGAGAGTCTAATTATGCATTGAAAAAGTGTTAGGCATCCCACAATATCCATCCCTAAAGATGGTTACCTTAAATTGTTTATGCTTAAGTTTGTTGTATTTAAATTACCCTTTTTTTATATTCGCGATTTAGAGAAAATAAGATATGAAAGAACTAGACCTGTCTTACTATGTAAGTGCCTACATACCCCTAAGAAGATCATGGTTCACGTAGTTCAAGATTTGTTTTAATGAAACTGTGCCTTGGGAAGATATGTAATCAATTTCCCAAGACGTCAGTATTTAGATTTTCTTGGGGAGCTCATCCCTAAGGCGAAAATATTTTGGTTAAAGTGGGAGACAATCAGACATGCCTTACTATATAACTGCCTACATACCTCAAAAGAGATCAAGGTCAACATAGTTCAGATTTTGTTTTGATGAGAATTTGCCTATCAATGATCCATGATTTCTTCCCTATGACGAAAACTAATTTTAGATCATGTGAGAAAATAAATCTTCACACAAAATCTTAGCATGAATTAAGACAATATGAGAAAATAAACTTTCACATAAAGCTTAACAAAATGAGAGAACAATTCTCCACATAATGTTTATGAAGGAAATAAGACAATATATAAAAATGAATTTCCACATAAAACTTAACAAAATAGGGAAACAATTATTCACATAATGTTTGAAGAAGTAAAACTCGTTATTCTGGGTCAAAATCCAATTTTTAGGAGTTTCGAGATAAAACGAAAAATTTTCAAAATGTTTAGGGCTAAAATGAAAATTTTAAAAATATTAGGGCCAAAATAATATTTCTAAAAAATTTAGGGCAAAAGTGAAATTATCAAAAATTATTGGGGTTGATGACGTGGCAGAAGAAGATGACCCCTAAGAAACCCACAAAAAGTTATCTTATTTTAGTAAGCAAGAATCTTACTTTCAAAAGGCATTTAGAACCTTTTATTATTGTTATTTAACTTATTATTTTCTCATTTTTTATTTAATTTTTTGAAAAGAAAACAAAATGTAATGGTGGAATTTGAAAGTAACACTCAAATAAAAGAAAAAAATAAAAACAAAAAATGACAAAATAATCAAATAAAATAAAGGGAGGGCTTATGCCTTACTAGTGGAGAATGGGGAACAAAATAAAAAATTAAATATCATTAATATTACAAACTAAGAGTAATAATAACACATAAAATAGAATAGATAACCCAAATAAAATAAATATTAAATCAACTCACAAATCACACAAATAATAAGAGTCCCTTAGGAAAATAAATGAATTTAGAGGCTAAAGTTTTAACCAAGAATCTTAGATTCCAAAGAACTCACCATCACAACTCTTCAAGATAAAAAAGAAACGAAAAAAAAAAATGCAAACAATAGAGGAAGATGAATAAGTTACCTCCCTGAAACTTTAGGATGAACCTCCAAGGTCTTAGTCTCACTTCACCCAAACCTTTAAGTCTTAGAGTGCCCAAAGCTCCTCTAATCTCCTATTCCTCTTTTATGGCCAACCAAAATTAAGGAAAAGTAAAATAAAAAAAATGGTGAATGACATGAAGGAAGAAGAGAAAGCAAGAGAGAGAATGAATGAATAAAAAAAAGGTTTCTCCCATGTGAGAAAGTGAAGGAGGTATGATGTGTACATGAAGATGGAGAAAGAAAACAAAAAACAATGAGAGAGTGGACGTAGGGAGTGATGGAAAATGGAAGAGAGAAAACAAAAACCCAATGGATGAGTGTGTATGGGGATGAGGGAAAAGTGAAAGTGAAAAGGTGAGAGGGAAAAGGGGGGGAGATTAGGTTAAAATAAAGAAGTGTGTTATGAGTTGAGTTTATGGGTATGGGTTACAGGGGTAGGTTAAGAGGGAAATGGGCTAAAAGATTGGGTTAAGGATTTGGGTTGTGAGCTTGGACAAAAGGATTTGGGCCCAAAACAACAAAAAGGGAATTTGGCCTTGGATAAGTTGGAAAAAAATAAAAAGAGAAAGGGAAAGTGAAGTTGACCTCAAGTGAAATGAAATTTTAATTTTAATTTTGTTTTGTTTTGTTTATTTTTTATTTTTTATTTTGTTTTGTTTATTTTTCTTCTTCTTTTTTGTATTTTTGTTTTGTATTTTATTGTTTTTTTATTATTTTAGCATTTTAATATTTTTTTTGTTATTTTTGTTAATTTTATAAATTTTAAAAATTACTTGGACAAAATCAAGTGTTTACAGTTACCCCTCTTTACTTGCTTCTTTATGGGGAAAGATGAAAGATTAACGATTTTTCAAATTTACCTATAAAGAACAAATAAAGATAAAAACATAATTTTTGTCCAGGAGTACATTAAAATGGCAAGGGACACCTCGCTTGAGGCCATGGGGAATTATGAACCAAAAATTGAGAATTTAATGTGGAATAACTCATCATAATAAATGAATTTGACACTGATATGGAAAAATTGACGTGTGTAGTGAATTTTGGGAATTTAGTATGAAATATTTTCATCATACTAAATAACCTTGAAAATGGTATGGAAGAATTGACGTACACAGTGAAATTTGGGAATTTAGTATGGAATATTTTCATCATACTAAATAACCTTGAAATTGATACAGAATAATAAATGTACATAGTGTAATTTGAGAATTTAGTATGAAATATTTCCATCATACTAAATAACCTAAAAACTGGTACGGAATAATTAGCGTACGCAATGAATTTTAGGAATTTAGCATAGAATATTTCTATCATACTAAATAGCTTGGAAACTTATGCGAAAGAATTGGCATACGCAGTAAAATTTGAGAATTTAGTATGGAATATTTTTATCATACTACATAATCCAAAAACTGGTACAAAAGAATTGGCGTAAACTCAATGCCCAGTCATTTTTGAACAAAGCAAGTATTTTCAAAACATACATTGCGTTTCCAAGGAAGACTCAACCAAACCGTTATCTCTCTTAAGAATTGGTTCCTTATTTTTCTCTAAACTTCCTGTCTAGTTGGATCACAAGAATTACCTATTCCTAAGGAATTGCTTTTTTCCAAAAAGCCTTAAACCTATGTGTTTCGCAAAAACTTGATACTGATCTAAACCATGTCAAGTAACTTGCCCTATTTCAATAGGATGGAAAAATATGGAGACAATGAAAATTTTGCCCTAGTTTGAGCTCTTTAACATGTGCAGTCCTTAATTCTTATACTACAATCAATATGTATCTTGTGCTCTTTGACAAAATCTTGTCATTGGTAGCAATATTTTCTTAAAAATTTGCCCTAGTTTCAATTTTTCATTGTTTCACTCTCAAACTTTTGCTTGAATGTCCGAGCTATTTGGTTACGGACCCTCTTTAATTTGATGCCCTAACTTTTGCCTAAGTCGTCCATTCGGGTTTTCAACTCAACGGGCTTCCTTAATTTTTGGCTAAGCTGCCCTTTTGGGTTTTCAACTTAGCAGGCATTTCTCTGTTCTTCTTTTTTTTTTTTTTTAATTTTTGTATTTAGTGAATCATTCGTTTTTAAAATAAGCACTGAGTCTTAACCTTATAAATAGCTTGATATCGATTCACACTAAGTCAAGTAGATTGTTCCTTATTCTTTTAATTGAAAACTGATTAATAATGAAATACTAAAGAATGATGTTCAATCTAGCCTTTATTAATCCACTCAAATTTTATCCAATGAATATATTGATGTGCACACCTGATTTTGTTCAGGTGAATTTTAAAATATATAAATATAATATAATATAATAAGATATTTTTTAAAAATAAAAAAACTTTGGAAAAGAGGTACTAGTTATAAAGAAATCGAGAAAATAATAAATAATAAAAAAATGAAGAAAAAAGAAAAAACCCACAATAGGGGCCCAATCTTATTTTTGCTGTGTTTGAATTTTATCAAGCCAACCCTTGGTTTTTTGTTTGTTTTGCCAAACACCCCAAAAGTCCAATCCAATTCACCTAACTTGGCCCAACCTGAGATAGAAGCCCGTAACCTAGTCTACAACCAACTAGATCCCCTTCCCTTCTTTCAACCTATTTCCTTCCCTCAACAGTGCCTCTTCCCCATTTCCCTTCACTTACTCTGAAACCCTAGTAGAATCCCCTACTATACTCTTTCACAATTTTGTTCCACGCCTCTGCAACGGAAGTACACTCTGCTTCACTTTAGATCTTTTGTTCTTATTTGATGGTCTCTTACCCACGCGCATCTCCAGTCAACTCATGTCCATGGCCTTCCCTTTCCCAATTCCAGCATTCACGCGCCATCAACACTCCTATGGTTTCTTTGTCACATGCGGTTGCAAGTAACAAATTTGGCCTTTTCGGTTCCCTTGACCGCCGATGCGCAACAAAGTTCATCCATTTGTTAGCTCCTGGCGGCTCACCACCTCGGTCTAAGGGATTGCTTCAGAGGCACCAAGATCTCGTCTTTTATAGAGGTCTACAAATTGTGAGAGGGAGATTTTTGAAAGGGACAAAAAAAAAAACCTTCAAGAGGGGGATTTTTCTGAGAATTTCGGGCATGATTTTTTTGGAGATTAAAGTCGAGGGGATCAACAGTATTTATGGGTTTTTGAGTCAAGCTTCAAGTTTCCTTGTGCATTACTTCAAGAGAGGTAATGTTTCTATCCATGCTCCTTGCTTTGATCCATGTGGTTGACATGGTGGTTTAGTAAACTATGATGGTGGGTTTTGGAGTTTGAACAATATCAGTTTGAATCCCATAATGTATGAGCAAAGTGATTCTGTGTTCTGTGAGGATTCATATGTTCATTACTGATTTCAAAATTTGATTCATCATCCTCAGGTGTCTCTGATTTGGTGTTTTATTATGGGTTAAACTCTGTTTCAAATAGCTATGAATTTACATTCTTGAGTCCACGATTTTAAAATAATTTTTGTGTATCCAGTTGGTACTAGCCTTCTTTTTTTTTACAATCTATGGTTCCAACTGAGTTTCACTTGTGAATGTATAATGGCTGTGAATGATCCACGTGTTGAACATTTAAACTAGGTTGCTTGGTAGCCGAGGTTCCTACTCTTAATCTATAGATCAATTGGTGTTTTGAAATAGAGTCAATACTGAGTTTAGCTTTACATTGGGTTGGATGTCTGTTTAGAGTCAACTTGGTACATAGGAATATAGTAATCATGTTAAGCCCTTTCAAGTTGGGTCATTATATAAAACCGAGAATTTGTTTCTGCATTCACCTCTCTCAAAATGATTCTCCAAGGTATTCATGAAAGCCTCCGTTCATATTGTAAACTCACTTATCTAGTTGGTTGCATATGGAGGCTCTGTCCACATATGTAATGCGACTAAAAAGTCGAGATTCTCACTATTAGTGGGAGAAGTATGTTTTAATGACCATTCCGTTAATATCATAGACCCACCTTGAAACTGGTGCAACATTGATTGACCATAGAGGCTACCTGATAATTAGGACTTTAGCCATTTAAGATAAAGTCATCACTACCGTAACTCAACCCATGTAAGACAATGAAGAACACTTCCTTTACATATTTTTGTAACTTGTTTTACTGCTGCATTATGAATTTACATTCCAATATCTTTGTTATAGGATTTAGTGTCAAAATTTTCAAACCTTAAAAAGTAAGAATTGGCATTAAAGATGGAAGCAATCACTAGTCAGTCTAAACAGAAGTCTAGCATAGTGGTACAGTTTGTTGATCTGAGTAAACTGAAGGTTCTAGAGTCAAAGCTACCTTAAATGTTTAGAGAATTATTCATACTGGGGCATAGGAAAATTTTAAAATTATTGCATATACCAATTCAAGGCCCAGCTATATAGCATTCCAGAAATTTTGGGATACCTCTCTTAGATGCTTTACATTCCTGAAGGCTCATCTTACTCCCACAATAGAAGAATATGAAACTATGATCGATCGACCATTATTAAAGGAGACTAGGATTTTTAATTACCTAGGACATAGTGCTTCTAATAAGACAATAGCAGATGTGCTGGAAAATGATGTTTCTAAAATTCAAGCCAAAATTATCAAACAGGGAAAGACATAGGGATTATCACGAGATTATCTAAAGGAAATGGCTAATGGTAGACAGTGGCCCTTGTTTATTGAAGTCCTGGCACTGGCTGTATATGGCTTGATCTTGTTTCCATCAGTAACTAACTTGGTAGATCGTGACTCCATAGGCATATATTGCACCTTGAAACATTATGGTGTTAATCCAGTGCCAGCCATATTGGCAGAATTGTTCCTTACCATGGACTTCGTCTATAAAAATCAAGGAGGCAAGTTAAAATGTTGTTTATCCATGTATATCTCTGGGTGACAACGCACCTGTTGGGAAAGTGGCCGACTAACAAGATGCCTAAGTTAGGACCTTTTGCCTTTTTCCACGAGCTCAAAATAGAAAATTGGAATACAACAGAGTGGTCCCAGTTATGCAATGACATCAAGAGAGGGGATATACTCTGAAAATTCTCTTGGTGGAATAAGGATGAAGTGGTCTATAGTTGTGGGAAATTCCCTTTCTTTCCCTTAATGGGTATGTATCTCCTATTCACCAGTGGTGGGATTCAAGCAGTTAGCTTATCTCCAAAGGGTACCATCTGCAAAAATCACAGATGTGTTTTATTTTTATTATGATCAAGGGAATAATAAAGTCTTGATAATTAAAATCAAGCAAGCATGAGATGAAAGATTGGTTTTAGGCCAACAAGACATTCGAAAAAGGTTAATAGGAGCCACAAAAGAGTATAAAGAATGGATGAACAAGAAACAAAAAACAAAAAACCTTTCTGGCCACAGTCATTTGCCATCTCTAGTGAAGACAGAAGAATTGAAGCTAGAATAAGAACCTTAGAAGCACACTTGACAATAGCAGAAAAAGAGAAGGTTGAACTGATACAAAAAAACAAAGAACTAGAACACCAGATAAAAGGGCTTAAAGAGTCATTGCAAATGGTCAAATTAGACCAGGATGTCAAACTTCAGTAAGAAAGAAATCTCTGACTGCAAGATCTTGAAAGATCTAGGGAAACTATTAGACATTGGAAAATAATGAGCATAAATGGAGAAAGAAGTTAAAAGTTGCTGATGATCTGTTAGGGCAAGAGCGCTTGACTAATACAGCACTTAGAAGAATACTAGCAGGGGCAAGAGAAGAGATTGAGCTATTAAACAACATGAACCATATTGTTCTCAATATGCTTGAACCACCATCAGTTGGAGTAATATATGAATTGAATAGGGAGGAATACTTGGCCGCCAAGTGGAGAAAGTATTATCATTATCTTTACGACATGTCATGCAACTTCCAATAGTTTATGAGGACACTCAAAGAGAAATACAAAGTAGACTGCCCGACTTCTTTACGAGTTTCTAACGAGCAATAATTTCCACAATACTGTCATCTTCCACGGATTTATTAGCATTGTTAGATTTGTATAAAGAGCTCATTGTACTTTTGGACAAACATGTGTTAAACTTTGCTATGAATGAAAATGATGATCTTTTGGAACAATGTCCATATGATATTTCTCTTTAGAATATTGTCAACCATGCCTTATTTGCAGGGTATTGTACTCTCAAATAAAACATAGGCCTTATATCAATAACTTATAAATTCATGCCGGGGAAACCTAACACTGCTATCGTTCAACAGGGTAATACTCATATGTCAATACGCACATCTCCATGAGTTATTGATAACCAGGTTTGGTTTGTGGGGTATTATACCTTCAATAAAAATCTAGGAGCATGCTCGTTCCTTGATATGTGGTTAAGTAAACTGACTAGTGTATATGCGATTTCTTAGCCTAGCAATGCTTATGTGATGAATTGTCAATCTCCATAAGATATTGCCAACCATTTTCCATTTTGTAGGGTATTATACCCTTAACAAGAATATGGGAAGAAATAAAATATCTAATGCCAATTCAGAAGAATAGTAATGACACTAATTCTGTAACCAGTGATTATTTCAATTAAAGTTAACAATTCGTTTATCTCTTGTCAAAAAGGAAAGATTAACAAGATTACACAATTGCACCATCTAAAAAGGGTCAGACTAAGATTCCTTACCCCCTCAAAGAATCTACATGAGATCTTGCGCTACGGCCTTAGAATACTCTAATACCGAGAACATCCAAAGGTTGGAAGATAGGATGGATCAAATTCAAGATCAGCTGACAAAACTTATGGATTTAATGGCTGACAATGTCAAGAATAGGAACGCAGTTCAACCACCCCAGGGGATGTTTTATTTTGGCAAAAACTCTAGCATACCCATGATGGCCAATGTTGTGCCCTCCACTACCAATGGGTGTTAGTCTTCCGAGTGAAGAAGGGAACATCGTGAACGCACAGGCATCACTCATGCCACCCGTAAGAACAGAGGAGTAGGCACAAGAAAAGAGGGTCCTGGACTAGGTCCTCATATTAGAGGAGAAGATGAGGACTCTATAGGGATCAGGCTCATTAGGAGTGGTTAGCGCAAAGGAATTGAGGTTGAGTCTTCCAGTGAATATCCCCAAAGATTTCAAAGTCCCTAAGTTTGGAAAATATGATGAGACCACCAATCCCCAATTTCATCTGAGGTCCTATAGCACAGAGATAGTCGTGGCGGGCGACGACGAAAAGTTACTATTAAACTTCTTCCACAAGAGTTTTGTCGGGGTAGCATTTCAATGGTATATGCTGTTAGATCATTACAGGATCAACCGATGGAAAGATTTGGCCGATGTCTTCTTAAAGCATTACCGTTTCAATTTGGACACCGCGCCGACTAGGGAACAACTACAGGTCATGTAGAAAAAGGATAAAGAAACATTCAAGGAATATGCCCAAAGATGGCAGACACTTACGGCTGAGGTTCAGTCCTCGATGACGAGCACGGAGACATGTTCTAATTTCTTAGGAACATTAGGAGCTCTGTATATTATATTAATGGTGGGAAGTGCCTTCAATGATTTCTCTGATCTCATAAGGGTAGGCAAGTGAATTGAAGTATTAATTAAAGTTGGAAAAATACAAATGGGAGGGAATGAAGCTATAGGTAAGGTCAAAAGAAAAGTTTTCAACAGAAGAAGAAGCAACCAGAGGTGGGATATATGCACGTGCAACAGAACTATAATCAATCTGCCCCAAGCCCTATTACCAAAATTAGAACATCGGTTTTCAAACCAAAAATTATCAAAACAATGCCCAACCCTCAGTCTCGCAGCAGGGCATGAATTAGAATAATAACCAGCACCAAACCAGACAGCTCTGGGATAGAGATCCATTCCCAGATTTCCAGATGTCGAATACCAAGCTGTATAAATAGTTATAAGAAGGACGGCTTCTAATCCTGGTGCCTTATAATCCAAAAGGTGGTTTACTTTGCTCATTCTGATTTTCCTCATCATTGTCCTAGTCTATAAGTTGCTCATTCTAACTTTCACTAGGATTGTCTTAAGTTTGCCCTTGGAGTTGTTCAACAGTCTCATTTCTTTCATGTGGCTTTTCTTGTGGTTCAATTTCTTCTCCTAGATTTAGGTTATTTAATATGAAGGTTATTCCTTCTATTATTTCTTTTTCTTCATCAGGATCTGATTATTGCTTGTTCAAGGTAAAAGCATTAGTTTCATCAAAAACAATATGAATAGGTTCTTCCACATTTAAGGTTTTTCTATTGTATATCCTAAATACTTTACTTGATATAGAGTAACCAAGAAATATTCCATCATTAGTTTTAGCATCAAACTTTCCTAAGTTAAATGTGTCATTGTTAAGGATAAAACACTTACATCCAAAGGTGTGAAAGTATCTTATATTAGATTTCCTTCCTTTTCACAATTTATAAGAAGTTTTCTTTACGATAAGTCTTATTAAGCATCTATTCAAGATATAACAAGAAGTGTTCATAATTTTAGCCCATAATTTATGAGGAAGCTCTTAGTCACACATAATTGTTCTTATCATATCAAGGAATGTTTTACTTTTTCTTTCCACAATTTCATTTTGCTGTGGAGTTCTTGGAGTAGAGAAATTGTGATTAATGCCAAGTTTTGCACATAAATTTTCAAATGATTTGTTCTCATATTCTCAACCATGATCACTTATAAAATTTTTCATTTTGAACTTTCTTACAAAATTTTTCAAAAGTGTTGAAGCTTTCATCTTTTTAAGCAAGAAAGAAAACCCAGGTATATTTAGAGAAATCATCAACAATGACTAAGCCACATTTTTTTCCACCCATACTTTGAGTTTTTGTAAGACCAAATAGGTTCATATGCAAAAGATCTAAAGGTTTGGCTATTGAAACATGATCTTTACTTTTGAAAGATGTTCTAGTTTGCTTTCCCTTTTGACAAGCATCACAAATATGGGTTTTTCTCAAATTTCAGTTTAGGCAAACAAATAACAAGATTTTTCTTTGATAGTTTTGAAATTAGGTGCATGCTAGCATGACTTAGTATTTTGTGCCATAACCAATTTTCATCAATAGTGGATGCAAGGCAATTAAGTGTTTTTAAGGAAATATATTCTAAATGTACAATATACACATTTTCTTGTCTTATTCCAGAAAATAAAACTTTATCATCATAGCTGTTAAAGATAGTGTATTTTGATGCTTCAAAGATAACCTTGTGCCCTTTATCACACAGGCGGCTAATGCTAATTAAATTATATTTCAAACCATCAACAAGATAAATATCATCAATTGTAAAAGAGGAGTTTATAGGGATTTTACCCTTCTTATTGTCACTAAAGGTTACTATTCCACCTTTATTTCTCTCGAGAAAGTAGAACTTTGTGGCCAGTCATATGCCTTGAGCAACCGTTATCAATATACCATTGTTCCTTTTTGTATCTTAAGCTCAGGCACACCTGCAAACATTTTTAATCAATTTTAGGTACCCAAATTTTTTTGGGTCCTGGAGGCTTAGTGAGGGCTCCTTTAGGTACTGACGTACCTTTGGGAATCTATACTTGCTTGACCTTTATTTGAGAGTTTCTTTTTAGGCTACAATCTTTTATAAGATGACTTGTTTTACCACAAAAGTAACTTGACTTCACATTTCTTGTTTTTTGTTTACTTTTATGTGAATGATTTCTTAGTCTTCCATTAATATATGGAGGAAGGCTCTTCTTATTTTCTTTAGAACGCCTTTGAACAAATCCTAGACCAGTTATATTAAGAGGATTTCTTAGAGAGCTTAGCATAGTATCTAGATGAGATGGACTAGAAGTAAATTTTGTGATTTTATTTTCTAAAGATTCTACCTTTTCTTTGAGAGATTTATTTTCACTTTTTAATCCTTCATTTTTCTGTTTTAGTACATCTCTATCTTTTCTTAGATTATCTAATTCCTTGGTAATGATGTGGTGTGAATCCTTAAAATCGGTGTATTTCATACCTAATTTGTGATAATTCTCAAATAGTAAATTAAAAGCTTCTTGTAATTCATCAAATGAATAAGAATGGTTAGCATTGATTACTGCATCTCCTAGTTGATCATTTGCCATGAAACATAGATTAGCAGTTTATTCTTCCTCTTTACCATCACTATCTGCTAAGTCAAATTGAACATCATCACTCCATGTTGATTATGCAATCATTGCTTTATTTTTCTTTCCCTTGAAGTGTTTAATTTTTAAGAAACGCCTTAACATGTCATGGCTTCTTGCATTAACATCGAAGGGTTTGTTCTTTTGATTTTTCACCTTTTGGTTGCCCCTTTTTCTGAAAGAAATTATTATTTTTGTAAAATATATATATGTTTCTTGTAAGGAAGGAAAGTTCTTTTCCCTCCTTTGGATCAATTATTTCTTCAGCAGCTTTGAGAATGTCATGCCCCAATTTCCTTGACACATGACCGACATGAAAATTACTATACAGTAATCGCCACAAGCCTAACTAACAACAAAACAATTTAAAACTAAGTATCATGGCAAAAACAAGGTTGGATAAACCATCAAATCATCTATAAGGTCTCCACCACCATCAACAACAGATCTTAATCAATACTAACAATTAACCCTGTCGACCTAAACTAGTATAGTTTAAACAAAATATACATCTCCAAAATATCTTAAGCCATGCCTAGCTACCAACAGTCCAATATACTACAATATATTGTTCCAAGATCCAACAAAACGAGATAACCCACCATGTTTCATGAGGTAGGGCCCCTAGGAGGTAGAAGGGTCAGGGAGTGATGATACCATAGCTCTATATGAAAAATTTTGAAAACAAGAAATGAATGACACAGATCCAATGAGGAGATAAATCTATGCCAAGTATAAGTTTTATACTACTCTTAGGAAAATTTAAGACATTATAAAATGCATGTAGAGCAATTTGTAAAATAATTCAAATAGGACATACATAGCATACATGGAAGGATATTACATTCAAATTTTCCATAATTTCAAGACAGAGTAAATATTCGAGACAAATCAACATTCTATGAAAGTAATTTCCGATCTTTACTAGAACTCTATCTCAGTTACATACATCCAGGATGGACTGAAGTTTTGTATCGGATACAATTATCTAAATTAAACTAAGACTCTGTATTGGATAACTTCATCATGACAACTATGGCCATATACCTCTTTTGGTTATTCGGGATAGGATATAAACATCGTATAATTTAATCAATGATCAAGACAGATGAGGACTTTGTATAAATTTGGGGGCCCAAGACATAATGAAAATATGTAGCCATGACATATAAACAAGACAGAATGAACTCCGTAACAATACTAGAAATTCCAAGAAGAGTTGGATTTTGTGTCACTTCTACTTAATCTTAAGTATAAATTTAAGATTTCCAAGTTTAAATTTAGGTACAAATAGAAGTGACCATAACTTCTTCAATTTCTAACTATTATGCATGACTAAACTGAGAATTACACTTTAGACATGTTTGATGTATAATTTTAAATAACTAGGACTTAACTTACTACAATCATTCAAATTTCAGAGATACAATACAAATATTGTACTTAACATTTATGGTACATTTAAGTAAATGAACATTTTTAGAAGTCAGTGAGCCAAATTAACAAGCAAGAAAATACATCAAATCCTTACTTTAAAGATAATTAAACTCACTCACCTACTGAAGATTTCTAGACACCTTTCCCCTCACCACATTCTTCCTTAACATAATCTCCTTAAGAAAATTTCACAAAACAACTCTTGAAAGCTCCTCCTCCTTTACAATCTTGACACAGTCACAAAAATGTAAGGAGGAATTAAAACTAAGCTTTAAACCACTAAGCAAATTTCTTCAAGAAATCTAACCATTGCCATAATTTTTAAAAATAAAAAATCCATGGTTTAAATGCTTGAACTTGCTCTTACCTAGCTTGGAACAACTTGTAGAAATTTCTATTAGCAGTGAGCACTCACTTAGCCAAAGGATTCTAAAAAAAAGAAGGCATTTAAATGTTAGCGAAAATGGCAGGAAGCGTAATTCCTACAGTTACCCGAAATCTATATGATTTAAAGATCAAGCCTCATATTACTGCAAAAGAAACACCAAAAATCTCTTTTATGGGTGAATGATAGAGCTGGGTTGCTGCCATCACGCAATAACAAAAATAGAGGCACATTTCAGTTAGTATAAGTCATTGCCCAATGAAATCAAAGTCAAAAAATTCTAGCTTAGGATGCTCTGACTTACTCGAAACTTAAATAAAACAAACACCCAAAATCAAAGGAATAACGCCCATAATTTTCCCCTAGCAACCTAGAGCTCTCCTTCAAAAAACCAGACTAGCTAAGAGCTCCAGGAAGTTCACTTGCTAGATTTTTGGTCTGATTGTTGGTGAGGAAGAGAAGAAAAATCAAGGAAGGGGCCCGACATGGCAAACTCTAATGAGGATACATGGCACTTTAATTTCTTTTCTTTCTTTCTTCCTTTTTTTTCTGAGTTAATCAACCTAAGGAAATCTTTTAATTATATATATATATATATATTCCTCTTTTTGAAAGGAGTCTCCTTGAAGCAATTAAATTGAAATTTAACTAATTTGTTGAGGTATTACCTAGAGCAATACTCTTGATTTACTGTGAGCTTCCAGCTTCATCTCTCATGAAATTATTTTCATAAGTAATTTAGTTTACTCTCAATTCATCATAAGAAATTTCATTCATATTCTTTCCTTCTTGTATAGCTGCTATCTTTGCTTGCCAAGGATTGGTAGGGACTTATAGCACATTTCTTACTAAATCCTTGTTGGATTATATTTTTCCTAAAGCATCCCAGTTGTTGATGATACCAGATAACATTTTAAACATTTCTTCAATCACCTCACTATCTATCATTTTGAATAGTTCATAGTCATGAACTAACATATCAATCTTTGTTTCTCTGACTTTAGATGTTCCTTCATATGTTATTTGAACTTTTTCCCACATATCTTTTGTTGTCTTGCATCTAGATATTTTTCTATATTCCTCAGCATTTACTGCACAGTACATACGATTGATGGCTCTGGTATTCGTATCTAACAACTTGATGTCTGCTTTAAACCATTCACCTTCTGGTTTTGGTACAGTCACACAATCTACTATTTTGCTAGGTGTATGAGGACCATTTTCAATTACTCACCATACTTGATAATCTACAGATTGTATGAAGATTTTCATCCTTTCTTTCCAGTAGGTGTAGTTATTGCCATCGAAGAATGATGGTATGTTAATGGAGTGTCCTATCATGTTATTCGAATTCATGTTGCTAAGAGGATCTTTTCTCTAAGCAGTTAAACCTGAAAGTAGAGACCAAAGCTTTGATACCACTTGTTAGTTCAATTAACAACAAGCACCCAAGAATAAGGGGTTGAATTAGGTGCTTATGATTATAAAAACTTGTTCAAGCAACTAAAACTATTTCTTATTTGGTGAACCAGAAAACCAATTTTTTGTTTAATCAAAGGAAAATAGCAAGTGAAAGATGATAAGATCACTTTATAACCTGGTTATAATTCAAAGTAGTTTCACAAGTTAACAATATCACGATACTTTTTACTTAAATAAATTTAGAACCAGATATAACAAGTTAATAAAAAAGTTAAAAGATGGTGAGCAAGTAGTGCTTAATCAATGATAATAAGCAAGTAGATATTAAAGAGTTGAGAGTAAGGAAAAATCATACCAGAATATATAGTGGTTCAAATCCAACAAATGCCATATCCTACGTCCACTCCCTAAGCACACAGTAGGAAAATTTCACTATGAGGGCAATCACAACATTACAAGAACAAGCTCACAAATTTTTACAACCACTCCAGGTCAATCAACTCTCAATTGAGTTTTTCTTAAAAACCTAGCCAAACTCTTAGGCTCAAACACTCTACTTTTTACACCTTTCACTTGGCAACCTATCACACTAGATTTTCTCTCATGCACAATGTAGCAAACCTCACAATGTTTTGATGAAGATAGATAATCACTCGTCTCCCAGACTATTTAAGTATACAAGAATGGCTCAAGGAGATCACTCTCTTATGGCTCAATACTTTGCACTGAAGATTTGTTCTTAATTTCCAGCATGTTCAATTATTGTCTTCTTCTTCAGTTTGATGCAGCTTTTATACTTGAACATCAAGCTCTATATCTTACTATATGTTTGAGAACATTAATGATTCTACGGCTGTCTTCATAGCTTATTGTAGGCTAAAGATGTTGACCAAAGTTTTTAAAGGGATGTACATCTTTTTGAATTTGAATTTTCAGAGGCATGATAAGTTTTTTTGCAATGTTCACACATGAAGCTCTTTTGGTTTTGTTCGTTGTACATTGTAGCTTTAAACTTCGTTTGTTTACATAAGGAGACTATGGATATTTGATTGAATAAAATAATATAAAGTTTAGCTTTTGTCAAAAAGCCTTCTAAAAGAGTTCTTGCTTTTTCAGAAAAAATGGGAGGTGGAATCATGCATAATGGTATGTCAGATTTATATACAGCCAGCCCTTTTTCACACTATGATTTCTTTTAATATTATTTTATTATTTTTCATTTACTGTATGCTTTCTCCTTTCTTACCTACTCTACTTGCTCTTTTAGATTATTTTTGCATTTATTTTTTTGGCTTTGATATTATTATATTAGTTGTCTCATCAAAACTAGCGTATGATTTTTCTAGACACTAGGAAATTTGATTCTTGAATACCCCTCATCATCACTTCCATTTAATGTGATCATCTCATGATTTTTCATCACTATGCTCAAGGTTCATTTATGGCTTATTTCTTCTGGAATAGCCTTCCTTTGGTAACATATTTGTCCACTCCATGTCCTCATCATCATTACTATCATCACTGTCCTCCACCATACACTTAACTTCAACTTCCTTACCATCCTCCACGTCCTCCACTTCAAAATCGTCAAATTCATCCTTAACAATTAACTCTTCATTTTCATTTATCTCACACTGCCCATAAGCCCCAATAACTTCCTCACCACCTCCCTCAACCTCCTCCCTTTCACCCTTCTCAACCTCTTCATCCGCACCAACTTCATTCTCTTTGTCATCCAGCACAACAATTGAAGTGTCAATGTCATGCTCAATATCCAGTTCCAATTCAATAAAGCCTTTGACATCATTTTTTAACTCATGTATATCAACATCAATTTGCAAAGGCCTTAATCCTTTATCTAAAGACCAACCTATAACCCTATACCACGAATCCTTGTATTTCAAATACTCTAAATCCTTTACTAATTTCACTATTTCTATTATCGAAAATTCGTCTGGGTCAATTCCCTGAAAATTATATACTTGCCCTCCAACATACTGGACAACGGGTTTTATTTTGAAATATCCATCATGGCGAAAAACAAATTTCACAAATTTTGATACTCAATCTAGCAACTAAAAAAAAAACCCCTCTTGTGCGAATTGGTGAACCCCTCTGTCATCCTTGTTTCTACATCTTGGGGCATGACTATGGTGGAAAATCAAGGGTATGGAGGTAGTCACGTGAGCTCTCGTGAAGGTGACATAATATTATGTTTTTGATGAGTTTATTGATTTGTATATATGAAAATTATTCAGTTCATGTAACCAAATAAATGGCCACGTCATTATTTGTTATTAGAAATTGGATGAAAATTTAGGAAATGGACCAAATTGAAACTTTAAAGAAAATACAAGGCAATATTTTTTAAATTGAAAATAGGAAAACTAAATTGAAACTTTTTATATAATAGGACAAAAAATGTAATTAAATCAAAACAATTTTTTGACAATTGATTGCAAATATACCTGTTCTTAGGTTGACCTCAACCTAATTCAAGCCGAGGCTAATTTGTTTTAAGATTATGTTTGGGAGTGCAAGGAGAAAGGAAGAAAAGCAATCCAAAGAAAAATGAAGAGAGAATGGACGAATGAAGGTTAAGTGGTTATTTCCTGCTTGTTTGGATGTCTAAATTTAACAAGGAAAAAAGAAAAAAAAATTTATAACTATTATTTACTGAAATGGTTAATTATAACTATTATTTATTAAAATGATTAAGTATAACTATTATTTATTAAAATGATTAATTATAAAGGTTTGTATCTTATTAATGAAATTGTAGAAAATCATGAGTTGTATAATAATAAATAATTAGTTTCTCCTCCCAAAATTGGGGATTTAAAAATTATAAAGGATGGAGGATTTTGGAAGGTTAGTAGGAGATCCTCCATTCTCCACTCTCCTCATAAAAACTCCCAAACAAAGGGAAGGCTTCAATAAAATATTTCATTCCCTTCCCTTTCCCTCCGTTATCCCCCATCTAAACATACCTTAGTTATACACCCAATGGTTGAGCTTGAATAATTTGAGCCTATTAATCCAAAGGATAGACCTGGGCCTAGACCCATTCAGTTGGGTCAAATATACCATGGGTTAACCTAATCGACAAACAGCTCACAAGTCCTTTACTAAAGAAATACTCACCTACTTTTATCATATATGGAACATTACATCATTGACAAACACAGCATTAGCAGGCAAAGTGCTTCTATACCAGAAAAAAGTGGCAAAACAGAATCATATAACAAAATTACCCAGAAATATTTCATATAACCTGTCAACCGTTCGTCTCTTGTACAAACCCTTTTGTTTTATAAGATAAGCTTCAAGGAAGAATGCAGTAGCCTAGGACATTTAGAAAAACAATTTACGAGGGTCCAAGAAACCCAAACAAGCTATGAGGATTCAAGAGTAATTCCTCTGAGCCATTCAACCCAACATGAAAATCTGTTGAATTGTAGGCTGTAATTTCAATCTGCCATGACAACTAAGAACTATTCTATTATATGCTTTGTTCCAGTTTGCCATGACCAAACTAGTCATTCATTACAGGCAAAATATTATTTAACAAAATCCTATTCACCATTTGTTCATCTGTCCAACAGAGGTTCAAATGGAACATGGTGGAGAGAAACACCGAAAACGCATTACTGTCATGATCCGTCAGTTTTGCACCAAGCTACCTGCTGAATAAGTCCGTCCAAAAAAAGCTAGTGAAACAGTTCAACGGATCAACATGTGTACACTTGGAAGACAACTGAGCAAACTGATTAAGATTAGAGCAAAACATAGATCCATAAACACCTGACCGATTAGATATCAAGTATCAAAGCACAGGAATAAGACTTGAAGAGCACTCTATTGCCTAGTGAGAGCCAAATTCCAGAGACAAGCGCATCATCTTAAGAAATGAAGGGTTATTGTACAATATTCATCTCCTCTAGTCTAATATACTCAGAATTTAAAGGTAGGGCAATGAACAGGCAAAGCATATGTAATTCACCGCTAATGTAATGTTAAAAGACTATTGAAATATTTCAATCAAATTTTCAGAAGTTATTACCTGTAAAGGACATAGGATACAGCAAGGATGGATCTTTCAGATGCCCTGAAGAACTCGCTGAGGATCAAGCTGCCCACTACAATAACTAGAGGGAACAGTTGAGAGCTCCAGTCTTCCTTTCCATTCTTCACCAGGTTTTAAAGTGACAGATTTCTCAATAGCAGCAGCCTCTACACAAAGCATATGTTTATACTCATCATCCCCAAAATCAGCCATAGCTTTTGCTTTCTTATCCCAAGGATTCCACACCACTGCACAGATAAAATAATAGAGAGAGAGGAAAAAAGGTTATGTGGACAGCCACTAGAGTGAAAATAATTCTAGATTCAAACTCCAAAAGCAACCTATATTTTCAATATACTAATTATGATTATTAAATGTGGAACGTACAACTCAATTGTAAGAAAAAGTTATGTAATGCACTACTTGGTTAACATGCTGTTAACTTGTATTCAATGAAACAATCAATTTTGTGCTTCGGATTGTTCCAAAAATCTGTTAGTACCGAAATTCAGAAACCTACCTAAGTAAATTACAACTCAAGTTAAAACATCCCAAATCAGGACATCCAAATGTATTCAGGTTGGATTGTAAAAATGCTATCACTAGCTTACGTCAGCAGTGCTTCCAAAAGTAGGCGCTTGACAATAATATTACATGGTAAAACTTACACACTTAAACGAAGGATTGCAGACAAGTAGATGAAAAATAGATAAGTTCTTTAAGCATACTCTACTGGGAAAATTATTTCTTAACTCTTTCATTCCATTCTTCTCTATTTACATATCTATGAAGTACAGTTTTATATTCTAAAAATATAAAGCTTCAAATAGCAGAAGTCCCTGACTATTACACTTTATGAGGAACACTAACTTGGTGTTCAAGATGAACTTCATAATACTCACCTGCATCAGGAAGTCCATCTTTCCGTAATACAAATGTTCTCTTTTTCTCATGATCAAGAATTGCAATCTTTGTAGGAGTGCTGAGATATATCTTGTCCACCTATCATACCAAGAAAAGGCAAGGAATCATTTCAAACTCACCAAAGCCTATGAAACGCCTGTACATCAGAATTGGCTTCATAAATGTGCCTAGAGTGTTCAGATCTAGGTGCAAATTGAGTACAGTAATATACAAACCAGGTTTTCCCTTCTTTCTTTAATATATATATA
>JASKGM010010077.1:0-38278 GCA_034509205.1 Ceratonia siliqua | reverse complement strand
TTTAAAAAAATATATTTTGATTCTTTTTTTATTTTTTAAAATTTTTTAAAATTTCTTTTAACTTATTTCTTAAAATAGAAATTATAAAAAAAATTAAAAAACTAAAACATATAATTTTAAAAATTAAAAGGAACTCCCCTACTCTTGAGTAGGGGAGCAATCACCGTGTAAGATAGTTGTCTGTTACCGAGTGGCGGATGCAGCCTATAGCCTATAGTGAGTGGGGTGAAGTGAACCCACTTGGAATTATTTTTAAATATATTAATTAAATAAATAAATATTAATTTAATTATACATAAAGATAATAGAATAGTGATCGCACTTGAAAATTTGGATTAATGATGTTTTAACAAGTGTCCCACAACTATTACAGACTAATCCACTTATTTTAATATTTTTTGTATAAGATTTATTATTTTATTATTTTATTGATGTATTGAATTAAAATTATACAAACTCATTTTTCTCATTAGTACTAATAAAAAAGGAAAATTTTTCAAAAAACAGAAAAAAGGAAAGAAACAAGAGGCATAAAATAAACTGTTCTATCTCCAAGTATTTGACCTAAGTCAAAGAGACTGTAACACTCTAAATAAGGAGCATAACTTTGGTGCATCAGTCGTGCCTGCAACTGATTGACACTCACAAAAATAGGTGAGCCACACTTTATGTATTAGAGACAGTTGCAGTAATAGAATTATGTGCCTAAATAAGGGGAGGAGCTATCCTACAGCTCCTCCCATTTTTTTTTTAAGTTTATTTTTAAATTTTAAATTTTTTAAAATTAATTAATTATTTTTTATCTTAGATATTTTTTTTCAAAATTTTTTAAGATGTTTTTAAATTTTTTCTTAAATTTTTTTATATTTTTATTACTATTCATCTATAATTTTTTTTATTATTCATTTGTAACTTAAAAAATTTTACAAAAAATACAAAAACATCTCAAAAAATTTTACAAAAAATTTATGCTATAAAAATTAATTAATTAATTTTAAAAAATAAAAAAAAATTACAAAACATATAAAAAAAATGAAAAAACTTTCTACTGTTGGGGTGGTAGAGGAGTGTTGCTAATAGCTGTGAAAAACTTCTAAGACAAAAAAGTTTTAGTGGAATAAGTACGTTGTTGCATAAACTCTAAATTGAAAGCATTTTTTTATCATAAAACTTTTGTTAATTTTTTAGTGTTATTTTTTTTATTTCTATTCTTTTTTGTTTCTTATTGATGAGGATTTTTTTTTTATTTTTCTGTCTTCCACTCTCAATTTTTTATTTCAAAATTTTATTCTTCAAGCACCACAGCATTTTTAACATATAAAAATTAGAATAATTTTAAAAATATTAATATATTTTATTTATTTATGATAATATAATATCATTTTTATCATTTTTTTTAAATTTTATTATGATCGTTATTATTAACTTAGAAAGAGAGTAACTGATTTAACAAAAATTCTAGATCCGCTACTCTTTGTTGCTTTCCAAATATGTAGTTCACTGGCTATTCGACCATGACAAATCAGCAGCAAGAGTAGAGGGGAGCATATAATATGCAGTTGAATGTATTACCATAAGTTTAAATTTTAATATATTAATATTTGAAGTTAATAGCACTTCATTTTTAAAATTAGTCTTTGTATTTGAGAACAAGAGAGACAAGGAAACAGAGAGACTGACGCACCATGGAGACAAAGACGAAGATGAAAACAATTGAGAGAAGGAAGAAGGAACAACCAGAAGTAATTCAGCAAGTACTTATTCATCAGAATCATAATTACATAGAAGTGAGCTACTTATATACTAGTAACTTCCCTAACCAATTAAGTAACAATAGCTTGATTGATAATGAAACAACTAATTTAGCAAACTGTCATAACAGATAGCAAGCTTAGTTGGAAGCTGACTAACACTAATATTTACCCCTCAAATCAAGGTCCCTTCCCTATTGATAATTTATCTGGCAAGACATTGAAAAAGGAAACAGACAATGGTTTGGTGAGGATGTCTGCAACCTGGTCTTTGGTAGGAACTAAATTCTTAGCTAACACTCTATCTCTAACAAAGTGAAAGTCAATGTTGAGACCCAACTCGGGGTGGTGACCAACATATAGACTAAATTTAGTGTAGCAAGCTTATAACTAAATTAGAATGAAATGAAATCCCAAAGTTTTCCAAAAAAAAAAAAATTAAGTAGAGTTTTCCCTATAAAATGTACATCCCCAAAATACAATAGTTCAAAATAATCCAACAGAAATATTTAGAATTCATTCAAATAATGTAGTACACAACTTCAAAACCAAAACAAGACTTTACAATACAAAGCAAAATAAATAACAACTCAGACGCTCCCTTTGGTTGCAGAATGTGGAGTCCAACACATAATACAACGCCAATAAGGAAGCATACCAAAATATCTACAAGAGAACAGATTTATGAGAAATCTACTCATTAGCTGGCTAATGATCTGAAATGTTATAATAAAGAAAGGGGTGAGTCACATAGATTCAGTGAGATCATCACAAATATAGTGGAAAAGAAGGGAAACAAGATAACGGACAAAGGATAGTTACCAAAGTAGTCAATTTAAGAAGTAAGACAATGGAATAGATAAAGTAAGTAATCATGATACTAATGGGAAGATATTCTACCATAAGAGGATTTCATGTACATAAAATCAGAATTTAAAAGCATTAAAACCACGAAATGGAATAAGTAAATTTAGCTTTCTAGGGTCATCCATGAAAGCACCATTCTTAGAGGTGACTCCATATCGTTGATAGCCTTTTCCTCCTAAGATTGGCCATACTCCTAGGGGTAGCTCCATCTAACGGATAACCCTTTCCTCTCCATCATCATATCATCTTTGTGAGGGTAGCTACATCTCGTTGGCAGCTCTTTGCCTCACACAGGCGACTATACCTAACAGATAGCTCTTTCTACACCACTATCTCAATGTTACCACATCATTTATGTGGCAGCAGCTACATCTCATTGGTAGCTCTTTGCCTCACATGGGAGGCTACACCTAACAGATAGCCCTTTCCACACCACTATCTCAATGTTACTAAATCATCTTTGCGGGGGCACCTATATCTTGTTGGCAGCTGCTTGCCTCACACGGGCAACTACATCTAATGGATAACCCTTTCCACACCACCATAATACCAACATACCTCTAGATGCATCTAGGCCGTTAACTCCGCTAACGGCTAGGGGGTCCTAACATGGATAGCCCTTTCTACAATACTTTTCTCAATCGATTAATATTTCATCTTTCAAATCCAAGTTGCCAAAAATTTGCCAAATCAGTAAATAAAGAAAGTTTCCAAATTCATTACTAAATGTATTGTTTCCCTATATTTGCTATTCAAATAATAAAATTTTAAGATGCTCATAAGTATGGTAAAAATTACAAATTAGAAGAATAAAATAGTTGTCTCAATAAGAAAACCATATCATAAAGAACCATAAAATGTAGTTCAAGACCAAAGACAATAATATATAAACAACATATAAGTAAATGGATTATATAGAATAATTTAAAATAGGAGAGGTGTGCCACAATATCTATTATCCACTTGGAAACTAGCTAGGAGACATCGACCAACAATCCACACTTTTAGAGGAGATGCTCACACCTAAACACCAATTTCGCCACCCAAATGATCACTTGAAAATACCACAATGGAACCCAAGCCTTAGAAACTTTTTCCAACTTCCTACAAAATTTAGCATCACCAACAGCTCTCCTAAGCCTTAGAAACTTTTTCTAACTTCCTACAAAATTTAGTATAACCAACAACTCTCAAATAAGCAAAATACTAGAAATTTCACTCTCTAAAAATGCAACAAGCCAAGAAACTTACAAGGGAAAAATACCCAAATTTTCTAGGACCCCATTTGGCCAAAAGAAATTATCTGAAACTTTCAACTGAAATAAAAGCAAAAATCCCAAGGGAAACTACTTCTAAAAGACACAGCAAAGCTCCCAAGATGCAAGATTTTGAAGTGTTTCACAAAACGACAATTGGGATCTTGTAGAGGAGGTGAAAATATGAGGATTTTGTGAAGGAACCGGGTGGAGAAATGGAGCAAAGCTATTGGGCTTTGAGCTCAAAGACTCAACAATGGTGTCAAAGTGAGGAAGAAGACACTGGAGGGGGTTTGTCCATGAAGGGTGGCTGGCCAAAGGAAAAAGAAAAGCTAAAAAAAATCTCATTTGTAATTTATCATAATACCCCCACTTTATAATTTTTTTTGAAGGGTAACATCATAAATTTTCATTCAACATTTTATTTTTGAATTGAGATTTTATGAAACTTTTAACATAACGTCTTTGCATCCTTTAGCATTAATATACCATAAAATTTTTTACTATACTTCTTATTACTTATAGAAAAATTTTACCACCAACATTATTAGAGGTTATTCTAAAATTTTTTGGGTATTACATTCATCCCTCTTAAGAAAATTCGGTCCTCGAATTTTAAACAAGCTACTTACCAAGGGGTTCAAATAAATGTGGGTATTTTTGGCCCACAGCCTCCCTAGATTACCAAGTTGCCTCTTCACTAGAATGGTTTCGCCATAAAACCTTAACTGATGTTATGTCCTTGGGTCTCAACTTGTTGCCTTGTCTATCTACTATGGCTATGGGTTGTTCCTCATAAGAAAACTGATAATCTAATTGTATTGCTTAAGGTTGAAGTACGTGAGAAGGGTCAGGGAGTTACTTCCAAAGCATGGAGACATGAAATATTGGACAAACACTAGCAAGGCTTGGCAGAAGAGCCAATTAGTATACTACATTCCCACTCTCTTTAAGATCTCAAATGGGTCAATGTACCTTGGACTCAACTTTCCTTTCTTTCCAAATCTTAGAACGCCTTTCATCGGTGACACCCACAAGAATACACGATTTCCCACTCTAAACTCCAACTCTCATCTCCTATTATCAACATATGCCTTTTGTCTACTTTGAGTTGCCAACAATCTATCAAATTAATTGAACCTTAGCCATTGAATCTTGTATTAACTCAGGACTTACGAGCTTGCCAACCTTAAATTAATTTATAGGCAATACATACAAAGCCTCAAAAGGCACCACCTGAATATTGTATTGATAACTATTGTTGTAGGCAAACTCCATCAATGACAGATAGCTATCCGAACTCTCTCCAAGATCCAAGACACAAGCACGAAGCATATCTTCCAATGTTTGAATTATTTACTTGGACTAGCCATAAGTTTGGGGATGAAATTCAGTGAACAAATCCACTTCAGCGCCCAATGCCTCATGAAAAGATTTCCAAAACTTGCAATGAACTGGAGGTCTACGATTTGAAATGATAGACAATGGTACTCCATGAAGAGAAACAATCTCATATAAATAAAGCTTAGTATACTGAGCCATGCTAAAAGTAGTCTTCATAGGTAATAAGTGAACAGACTTAGCCAATCGGTCTACAATCACCCAAACTGAGTCAAAACCTTTCAATGTCTTAGGCAACCCAATTATAAAATCTATAGTAATCCTCTCCCACTTCCATTCTGGTTTTTCTAAGCGTTGATGCAATCCTGTTGGCTTTTGGTGTTCAACTTTTACTTGCTAACACACCAAGTATTTGGAAACAAATTTAGCTACATCTTTCTTCATTCCTTCCCACTAATAGATCTCCGTCAATCTTGATACATCTTAGTGGAACCTGGGTAAATGGTGTAAGTTAAGTGATGGGCTTTTTCTAGCACCCGTCTCCTAAGGTCACCGATATTAGGAACACACAACTGCTAACCACACCTCAATATACCATTTGAGTCTACAATGAAACCCAAAATCTTCCCCTACCAAGCATCCTCTAAAAGATTTATAAGGTGAGGAACTTCACTTTGTGTCACTTTGATATCATCCACTAAAGTAGAACAAAGTTGGACATGAGCTAACAATGGACTGGATTCTCTAACCTCGAATTATATCCCATCGTCCACAAGTTCCTTAAATTCTTTCACAACCGGCATTCTCTCTACAAATATATGTGCTAAAGCTACCCATGAACATCCTACTTAAAGCATCAGCCACAACATTAGCCTTGCCAGGATGATATAAAATCATGCAGTTATAATCTTTCAAAAGTTCCATCCATCTTCTTTGTCTTAAGTTCAAGTCTTGTTGCTGGAAAATATAGTTGAGACTTTTGTGGTAGGTGTAAATTTCATAAGTTTCACTATATAGGTAGTAGCGCCTCCAAATCTTAAGGGCAAAGATAATTACTGCCATCTCTAAATCATGGGTGAGGTAGTTTTGCTCATGGTTCTTAAGCGAACAAGATGCATAAGCAACCACTCTCCCATTTTGCATCAATACACACCCTAAACCTACTCTAGATGCATCACAAAAAATTGCATAAGCACCATTGCCGGAAGAAAGAGCTAAAACTGATGCTGAAGTCAAACAATCCTTTAATTTCTGAAAGTTCTTCTCACATCTGTCATTCCACTGGAATTTGACTATCTTCTGGGTTAACTTAGTCAATGGAATAGCAAAGCTTAGAAAAATCCTTGCTGAATTGTCAATACTATCCCGCCAATCCAAGAAAGCTACAAATATATGTCACTAAAGTTAGCCTAGGCCAATTTTGAACTGTCTTTACCTTCTTCGGATCTACACTTATTCCATTTTTAAATGCTACATACCCTAGGAAAGTCACCCGATCCAACTAGAACTCACAATTGGAAAACTTGGCATATAACTGATGCTTTCTCAAGGTTTACAAGAATATCTTCAAATGCTGGTCATGCTCGTCTTCATTCTTAGAGTACACTAAGATATCATCAATGAAGACTATCACAAAGTGATCTAGGAATGGCTTGAAAACTTGATTCATGAGGTAAATGAAAGCAGCTGTGGCATTAGTAAGACCAAATGACATACCTAAGAACTCATAGTGCCCATAACAGGTTCAGAATGTAGTCTTCAGGATGTCTCCCTCTCTAATCTTCATTTGATGATACCCAAGACGTAAGTCAATCTTGGAGAAACATTGGGTACCTTGAAGCTGATCAAACAAGTCATCTATGCGAGGTAAGGGATATCTATTTTTCATCGTCACCTTGTTCAACTGCCTATAATCAATGCACAACCTTATAAAACCATCTTTCTTCCTCACAAATAACATAGGTCCACCCCAAGGTGAAGAACTAAGGCGAATGAAGCTATTGTTAAGTAAATCTTGTACTTGGTCCCTGAGCTCCTTAAGCTCAGTAGGAGCCATCTAATATGGGGGTATGGATATAAGCTATGTATTAGGTAGCAAGTCAATGCAAAACTCTATCCTCGGTTTGGTGGAAAACCAGGCAATTCCTCAAGAAAGACATCAGAATATTCACATACTACTAATACCTGTTCCAAACATGCCCCTCACATTTGGGTGCCTCGAACAATAGCTAAATATCCTTGACAACCCATCCTCAAAAACCTCCTAACCCCTAAGGCAAAAATCATATTGTAGGGTGCCCAACTTCGATATCCTTGAAATCAGAAAGCAGACTTTCTAGGTAGATCAAACTTCACCACTTTATTGTGGCAATCCAAGGTAGCATGCCAAGAAACTAATTAATCCATCCCTAAAATCACGTCATACCCCATTATATCTAGAACCACTAAATCCACTAACAACTTCTTGCCTTATACTAAGATGTCACAAGCATTATACACAATGTTGGTATACAAGGAGTCCTTACTAAAGTAGCCACTACCAGTGGTTCAATCAAAAGCAAGGGATCTTTATTGATTTGAGAAGTAAAGAAGAGCAATAAAAACAAATGAGTGGCTCCAAGATCAAACAAAGCACGATCATTCACTGAACATACTAGAAGTATACCTGTAACCATAGCATTGAATGCATGGGCATCCTGATGAGTCAGTTAAAAAACTTGAGCTTGACCTCTCTTAGCTGGACTCTGACCCTTTGCTTGTAGATCCTCTACCTCCTTGAGGTGTTGCCATAGAACCACGACCCCCAGAACCTCTAAAGCTGATGGTGCAATAACAAGAGGAGAAGAATAAGCTATTGATGCAAGTCTATGACTGGATGATGGCTGAGTTAGCATCATATGACAATTTTTCCTAATGTAACGGGTCTCCTACACTGGCAGTAAACTCTGCTATCTCCAAAGCAAACCTTGGTATGAAACCTACCATAAGTAGGACAAGGTAGAGATGTCCTACTAGAACGCCCTTGACTATGGCTTGCTTGCGATGAACCACCCTGTTCCACCTTACGACTCAGAGCAAAACTAGAAGACTACCTGGTATAACTACTGCATAATAAGAACCACTATGATTACCCTACTAACTTGAAGTAACTTCACCCCTAACATTGCCACCAGCTCAACCCTGATGGCTACCTCAAGAACCCTCTGAGCGAGGACACTTTTACATCTCCTGAGAAGCCTTACTCTCTTTGATACGAGCCTCAATAATGCAAGCACTCTCCACTACATCTTTATGGGACTAATATCTAGTCTTAGAAATCGACCAAAAAAGGTTACCTCGAAGGTCGTTAACAAAATGCTTCACCCACATCTCTTCTGTAGCAACAAGATATAGAGTATACCTAGACAATCAAGTATATGGAATGTCATACTCTAAAACAGTCATACCCTCAATCAGCTGTAGGGACTCAAACTTCTGGGTCTTAGCATCTTTGACATTATCTAGAAGGAAGCGACTAAAAAACAACTATGTAAATTCCCTCAACTCCACCTCTGCATCTGAGTCTCAAACAAAGTCTGGGCTATATCTTGAAGACAAAAAGTAGCTAACTCTACTAATATAGTAGATGAACAACCTAGAGCTCTACACACCTAATCGATTCCATCCAGAAAGTATTGAGGATCTTCATTCACATTGCCAAAAAAGGAAAGGGGTTTGAGCTTTAGAAGATCATGTAATGAAACCTCAACCTTGTGAGTTGCTGTTCATCCTGCTTTACCCTTCTTTGACCCTTAGGTACTACTTGTAATTGTTTCCCAAGTTACTATTGCGTTGCTAAGCCGTTACATCCAACATCTCTCTTATAACCTATTGTACACCTTGCAGCTCTGCTGCTAAAGCACCCAGCATTAGCTTTCTAGGCCCACTCTTTGGCACTGCCTATCTTGTCGCTCTAGTGTTCCTACCATAACCATGATCACCACTACACCCTAAGCCTTTAGGGATGAGTTCAGGAGCTTGAGTTGAAATCTCGTGTGAAACTTCCCCGTCAGCAGATGTTCTAGTCTTGGGTAGCATCAGCACCTAAATTAAGACCAAAGACCAAATATGAAGGGAGAATAGATGGCAAGAATAAATGAATAATACAATCAAGACAAGTGACTCCACAACAAAGGGTGCCTGTTAAAAATCTCATGCCTGTAAAATGTGTCTAGCTATGTAAGTCATAGACAAGACTCTACTAATACCCTATTATGCAACTATTAGGACTTAAACCATAGCTTTGATACCAACTTTGTCACGAACCAACTCGAGGCAGTGACCGGTGCTTAGACTAAATTTAGTATAGCAAGCCTATAACCTTGATGGACACGAAACAATGAATGACATACGATATTCAATTATGCCTTCCATAGGCCATAACATAATGCAAAAGTGTTTAGAAACTAAATCAAAATGAAATAAAATCTCAAAGTTTTCAAAAAAAAATTTTGGCAAAGTTTCCCTTATCAAATAGACAACCTATAATACAATTGTTCAAAATAATCCAATAGAAATATCTAGAATTCATTCAAATAATCCAGTACTCAACTTCAAAACCAAAACAAGACTTTACAATGCCCAACAAAATAAATAACAACTTAGACACTCCCTTTAGTTGTAGAACATAGAGTCCAACACAAAATACGATGCTAATAAGGTAGCCTACCAAAATATCTAAAAGGGAACAAAGTTACTATAAATCCACCCGTTAAAAGGCTGATGATATGAAATGTTATAATAAAGAAAGGGTGAGTCACACAGACTTAGTGAGGACATAACAAATAAGTAGACAAGAAGGAAACAAGATAACACATGAAGGATAGCTACCAAAATAATCATTTTAAAAGTTAAGCTCATGGAATAGATAAAGTAGGTAATCATGATGCTAATGGGAAGATATTCTACCATAAGAGGATTTCATGAATATAAAATGATTATAAATTAAAAGCATTAAAACCATGAAATGAAATAAGTAAATTTAGCTTTGTGAGGTCACCTATGAAAGCACCAATCCTAGAGGCGGCTCCATCTTGCTGATAGCCCTTTCCTCCTAGGATTGACCATACTCCTAGGGGTGACTCCATCTAATGGATAACCCTTTCTTCTCCTCCATCATACCATCTCTGTGGGGGTGGTTACATCTCATTGCCTCACATGGGTAACTACACCTGACAGATAGCTTTTTGCATACCACATCTCAATGTTACCACATCATCTTTGTAGGGCAGCTACATCTCATTGGCAGTTTCTTGCCTCACACAGGTGGCTACACCTAACTGATATCCCTTTCCACTCCACCATAATACCAACTTACCTCTTGATGCATCTAGGCCATTAACCCCGTTAACAGTTACAGGGTCCTAATATAGATTTTCCCAAAACTCATTTGCATCAAAACCAATTCAAGTTTCATGATAACATCATAAAATATCTATAAGCTCAGTAACATTGAAAGTTTCCATATCAACAATACTTTTCTCAATCAATTTAACATTTCATCTTTCAAATCCAAGTCGCCAAAACTTTGCCAAATCAATAAATAAAGAAAGTCTCCAAATTCATTACTAAAGGTCTTGTTTCCCCCTATTTGCTATTCAAATAATAAAAATTTTAAGATGCTTATAAGTATGGTAAACAATACATAAATTAGAAGAATAAAATGATTGTCACAATAAGAAAACCATATAATAAAGAACCATAAAATGGAAACTAGTAAATAGATTATATAAAAGAATTTAAAATAGGAGAGGTATAACAGAATATCTATTAACCACTCACAAATATGTTCCTTTCATTCACTCTCAGCAAACTACCTCCATCTCCTCCACCCAACCTCTGAAACCCTTATTCCTCTACACTTCTTCTCAGTAATCACGTTACCCACCAACACACACGATTCTCTCCTCTGCACACCCACCTAGCAATCCAATCTCACTGATTTCACTTCTTCTCTGTGCAATAAGCCACTCGGTGCCCCTCCCATTCTTTTTATGATGTTCGTTTCTCAACCACTAGGCACCCACTCCTCTTCTCTGCGATATTCATCCCTGACCCCCTCACCATCATCCAACCACCCTCTGAGATTGTGATGGAACATTGCTGCTTGCCTATAAATGGAGCGAAGTTAAGATCGAAATGAAAAAAAAAGATGGAGTAAAAAGAGAACAGCAGATCGAGAGGGCATCGCGAGATCGACAAATCAAGACCAAGAGTTTCGAAGAGGATTTACTGGAAAAGTACAAAGGGCCATTTGAAGACGAAATCAGAAAAAAGAGAAGAGTTCGTGGGAAGAAGTTTTGAACTGCGAAAAAGGGATTTCAGAAGAGGGACTTCGGAGAATCTAATCTTCAGATTTGAAGAAATCGTTCATCCAAGGTAAGATTTCTTCTTTACTATTTCATGGTTGGTTATTGAGTCTATTGAGCCATGATGAGGATTTTGGGGTTTGAGTAGTTTCACTCTTAGTTTCCATGAATGTAAAAGGGGTACTCATTTTACCAATTATCCGTTGGGTTAGAATATGATTTCTAATTGCAACCTGGATAGAGGTACTTGTCAATTTTGGGTTATCTGTTCATTGGATTTAAACAAAGGCCTTGGTCCCTGTTCTTTAGATTTGTTGCTTCAAATTCAATTGCCAATCTTTTAACTCAGACAATTCTAATGAGTTATGTGATTTGAACTTGATTTTTGTTTTAGTTTTAAATTAGTTTATTTGAAAGGGTCATGGCCAGTAGTTTTTGAATGTGTTAATTCTTTGATGTCTGGTTTTAAACTAAGATGATTCAAACATGTTATAAGGTTTGCAATGTTAAATGCAATTCCTGTGTTTTTTATTTTAAACTGATTTAGTGGAATCTAATTTTCAATCAATATGTTCCAAGGTTGTTAGGTGGTGTTTGATTCATCAACTTTTGGTTCTAAGTTTGCTAATTTAGATAGGAGTCATGTTGTCGGACTTTAAAATTTTGAGATGATTTTAAGGGGATTACGTCCTGCTAGTTGTGATTATTTAAAGAAATAAAAAAAAATCCCTTTTGGTTCCTGAGCTCAGAATGTTATCCCATACATTACTCTGAATATATATTTTTGTGGTTTGTTGTTGTTGTGAATGACTTATGTATGAGGTTATAAATTTCACTTGAGGCCATGTCACATATTTTGAACAGATTTGGAAGTTCAATTCTATTTAGGTCTACAAGTTGATAAGGATTTTTGTTGTAGCTGACCTGTTTTAGTTTTCTTCTATTTTCCCATTGAGCAAAAGTTGGGTCTCGGGGTTGCAAACATCATTCTAAGTAGAGCTAGGGATGCTTTAGGAGCTGATTAGGAGAGGGGGAATGCTATGTCCTGTGATTCTCTGTACTGTGGAGGTTATTTGCCATGATTAGACCATTAATTTGCATCCTACTGGATGCTTCGAATTAATTTCAAAGGATAATCTGGGGCTCATTGCTTTATTGAGTTACAATAGATATATAGATTCCCTTTACTTATGTTAAGTGTGGAATCCGAAGGTGATTTTTCTATTTGGCATGTGCTTTTGAAAAAATATTCTTTTAATTATGTTGGGATTTCAGGAATCAGAATGTGTTTTTCTCGGGGAGATACATTGTCCTTATTTTTTTGGAAATAATATGTTCTTTTAATTCTTGTTTGTTATCATTAATTAAGGTATGTTCTTTTGATGTTTATTATTGTATGGTTCTAAGTTCTCTTATTTGTAATCGGTGTATGTTTCAATTGCTGTTTTTTTGGATTAAAGTAGGATCTTTTAATTTATGATTCAAGTACATTTGTAGTGATGGTTCAAATATAATTTTCATTGTTGTTCCCTTATTGATTTTCATTTGGGATTTGGTTAAGTTCATTACGGGTGGTGTAATTCTTTCAAGGTTGTATTTCCTCCCCAGCCTTCTCTAGTCTCACGTTGTTTTATTATTTATTTGTTGTTTTCAACTTTACCAAGGGAAAACAGAATACCCAACATACCTTGTCATAATAAAAGAAATGGGTTTCAATGGCCCATACAAAGTAAGCTTCCAAATGGGCTTCAAGGGTTCACTCAAATCAACATTTCCAAATAAACTCCAACGGCCCAATTAGCTTTTTTTTTTTTTTTTTACATTTAAGGGCTTGGTTGAATTATTCTCTAAAAAGTCCATCCTTATCAATGTGGTTCCAAGGGCCAAACTAAATTAAATATTTTCAAGAGAATTCCATAAAATTCAGTACTGTTACCTCCTAGAAATCTCATTTTGGCTCTTATATTTTAGAAATTTGATTATAGCATCAATATTTTGAGAAAATTTTTTTGACCCAATATTTTCATAAATTTCATTCTTGTCCCAATGACCTAATATTCAAGGGACTTTTAGTAGAAGTTTATCTTCTCCAAAGTCTCAATCTCGGTAAGCATTCAGTGGAGTTATATAATTACCTTATGTCTTAGTTTCCAAAGGGCTTTTATTTATCTTCCCTAAAAGTCCCGACCTTTTCATTTTCTAGACTTTCAGTGAAATCTTTTTTCCAAAGTCTTAACTATCACGGGCATTTAGTGGAGGTATATTCTCTCCAATGTTCCAAGCCACTATCCAAGTTTAAGTGGAATTTTATATTCCCCTAATGACCTAACTTCTTTTCACCTAATCAATTTAACTATTTTGAACTACGTTGATCTTGACTCCTTTTGGGGGTATGTAGGCACTTACTTAGTAATGCTGGTTTAGTTATTTCTTTTTTTTATCTTTGTTCTCTACTATCATATTAATAAAAGGGGGTAATTAAAATATATTAAAATTTTTAAGCACAAACAATTCAAGGTAACCATCATCAGGGATGGACGTTGTGGGGTGCCTAACACCTTCCCCACATGTAATTAGACTCCCGAACCCTTTCTCTAGTTCCAAGGGCAAGTTTTTCTTTCTTTTTTTAGGATCCCAATTATCCTTCTAATTAATTGGTGGCGACTTCATTTTTCTCTGCGTTTTTCCTTACCCGCCTAAAGTCATAAAATAATGGCTTTTCACCGTCCATCACGTTGTGACAACCATTGTGTGACATTAGTCAAGACTCTATATGTTGGGATATAACGAGAGTGAACATATGGGAACATAAATTTAAAAAAGGGAGTTCGTAGCATTACATCACTTTTGGTGATTTCAGGAAGACAAGTGACATATTTGGGCCTAGTAAAATGATACATTAGTTACTCATTATTTCTAGATAATTTTAGAAAAGTTCTAAAAGATTATTTAGTCACTTGTCTGATGAGATTTGAGACCAGGGAACAAAATTGACATAAGAGGTAAAATAATAATTTTATCTTATGTCAATGGATGGCTACGAAGGTTCACAAACACTAGGTTTGCAAATTAGACAAACCAATGCTTAACATTAAATTCTTATAATTTTTGGAATTATCAAGAGTACAATCATGAGTATTTGGTGAAGTGACTTCATGATTAATAAACTTGGATTATCTTAATGAGATTAAAATAATCCCAAGTTTATTAAAGCTTGAAATTCTAAGGTCCAAACGGATTCCCCGCTTAACTTTGGAAAATTCAATCCACATTAAGTTAGAATAAATTTAAGATAAAATTGATCAATAGTATTTCAGCTGATGTTTCAACTAAGACAAGAGTTGACTTAATTTAGACAAAAAGTTATTTTAGGATGTTGTTCTAAGGATGCTTGAAAATGTGAGAAACATTTTTGTCACTAAAGAGACAAAAATAATTCTTACATTAGTTGTCTAGATTAAACAAGTGTTGTTTAATTATGACAAAATTTTATCTTAATTAAGACAAGTGTTATCTTAATTTGGACAACCTTTATCTTAATAATTAATTTTTGTTTAACTACTTTAAATTAATATTTGAATTGTTCAAATTATTTAATTTAAAGAAGTTGAAGAAAATAAAATTGAATCCCTTTTAATTAGAAATTTCGGCCAAGGTATGTACTTAGGATAAATATTTGATTAAATTAAATTAATCCTAATTACCTAAAGTTTGAATTATTCAAACGTAAGAAAAGTAAACCATATCTCCATAGGATAGAGAGATGGACAGCCAAGTAGGGGAGAAAGAGGCTTGAAATGTTCAAATATATATCTCCCTAATTATCTTAGTGAATAAAGAGTTAGAAATTAAAAGAGTTTTAAGTCATAGGTAACCTACATTCACTAGCAAACTAATTAAGTTAAATGAATTTAATTAAATAAATTTTATTTATTTGAATATTTTAATTCAAGCATGACCAATTAGAAAGCCACACATGTTTTAGAAAGCCACACATGACCAATGAAATATGTAGTTATCAGGTTAATAGATGCATTATTAATTGATAAATCATTAGATAATTTGATTACCTAATTTCCCCTTTGTAGGTATGGGGATCCCTAATTGTTAGGGATTACTTTTTTAAATTATACTCAAATACTCTCAATTGACTTAGGGTTAGTATATATATATATATATGCAACCTTTCCTTGTGGCTGTACACATGTGATAGAATTTTGAGAAAAGAAGAGTGAACAAGTCGTCCAAGCATATTGAGAGAGGAGAGAGCTTTATAGCTGTCACTTTGAAAAGAAAAATAACTTGAGTGCCATAAGGTTTTGAGAGAAAAACACAATAGAAAAAGTGAATTCTTTTTGAGTGCCATTATAGATTTCTTCACACTATACTGCAAGGAATAAAGGGGAAGGCTTTCTAATTTAATTTTGAAAGCTATCAATTGTTTTTTCTTTTTCATCTTTTGTTTTATTCCAATAACTATAACCTATTCATCTTAAGTTCTGTATATTGGCGCCTATTAAAGAATAGGTAGTTAGTGTGTTTGGTTAAGAAGTGAATTACAAGATTAAAGTGACTACAAGAGGTATGTAAAATTTCCATCTATTTTACTTCTCTCTCTAGCCATGAGTTGTTTGCTTGGTATTTTGCTTTTGCCTATTTACAAGCTCTAATGTTTTAATTTTTTTTTTAAAAAATCATGCTTCTACCATAAACACCTAGTGGTAACAACTAGAACTAACACAGGGAGCTTCTTTAGTTTAAACACCCACTTACAACCCATTAGCTTCTTGTCGGAGGGATGAGGTACTTGCTCCTTAGTGTATTTCTTAATCAATGCACTGTATTCAGTGAAAGCTATCTCTTTCCATTTATCATGAGAAAGAGTAGCGTAAATGTTTGCAGGTTTTATGTGAGAAAGATTACTGACATAAATATTTGGCTTGAATATCCCATTCTTAGCCCGAGTGACCATGGGGTAATCATCTAGTGTGCGTTCTGGTGAAATAGAATCATTGCAATTTAGTATAGGTAACTCAGTTGGTATATGACACAGAGAATTGGGATCAACTGAGGTTCGTGGCAGAGGAGTTTGACAAGAATTATGAGGAGAATTGAGTGATATAGCTAGTGATGAGGTATCTGGTGGTAAGTTCATTGGTTGAGGATCACAGTAACTTGGAGATGAGGAACTAGGTGGGATATTTGTGGGAAAAGGCAGAGTGTATGTTGGTTGTTGTGTGTATGCTGGTTGTTGTGTGTTTGCTAGTTATTGCTGGTTGTTGTGGGAATTATAGGGTATATGGCAAAGGAACTGGTATCAGTTGGTGAAATTTTTGGTCACTATTCATGTGCAAATGGAAAACACAATTCTTCAAATTTGACATGTCTAGATACTATGATTTTACCTTCAAGACTTAGGCATTTGTATCCTTTTTTTATGGGTGTTGTAATCTAGGAATGTGCAGTGTCTTGACCTGTAACGGAGTTTGTGAGTGTTGTATGGTATGAGATTGGGAAAACATAAACGCCCAAATGTTTTCAAGGATGTGTAATCTGGTGTGGTCTTGTACAAGACTTCAAAAGAAGATTGTATGTGAGCGTGGGAGTAAGTAGCGTATTTATTATATGAACATCAATTGAGAATTCTTTAGGCCAATAATCTACAGTGTGAGCCTAGTTTCCACAAGATCTCTATGTTTTCTTTCTATGATTCCATTTTTTGAGAGGTGTAGGGATATGCATTTCTAACAATTAGTCCTTTAGTTCTTACAAGTGTTTTGAACTCAGTGTCATAGTCAATTTGAACATGTTTAATTTGGCTGCAAGTTGAAGTTCAACTATGGTATGAAAATGAATAAAGCACTGATATGCTTATGTTTTGGATTTAGGAAAATAAAGCCAAGTAAATTTGGAATGCATGTCTATGATAGACATGTAGTATCTAAAGCCTTTCTTAGATTCTTTATGAGTTGGCCCCCACAAATCAATTTCAACAAGTTGTAAAGGAGAATCATAGATGGTAGTGGATTTGGGATATGGTAAGGAGTGAATTTTTCCAAGTTGACAAGCAGAACACAAGGAAAACCTTTTATTCACTAAAACTGGTATATTACAAAAAGTCAACACTTTACTAACTATTTGTGAGTTTGGGTGGCCTAATCTTCAATGCCATATGTCAAACATTGTAGTGCTACTATTGATACATGAGTTGGAGATAGAAGAATTACAAGGACTAAGTGTAGGTAGTGAAGGCAATGGGATTGAGTTGTGATGTTGACTAGCATATGGTGAAGCCAAATTTGACAATTTGGATAGGTTGAACTGATATAATCCTTCATGGAGCCTGCCTTGTAGAAGGACCTCCTTGGTGTTTAGATCCTTAACAAAGCATGAGTGAGGACAAAATTCAAACAAAGCATTGTTATCTTTAGAGAATTGAGAAATAGAAATCAAATTCTTCTTGAAAGAAGGAACATGTAAAAGGTTTTTAAGTTTTAGAATGTGATTTTTACAATTTGACAAGAAAGTGAACTAACCAACATGAGTGATATTGAGTCCAATACCATTAACAACATGAACTTGATCACCTCCATAGTATGCATGGCCAAGGGAGAGATTCTCAAGCTCATTTGTGACATGATGAGTAGCTCATGCGTTAGGTATCCATTTACCAGCATCATAAGTAGGGTTGGCAACCAGAGCATTCATTTACGTAGGAGCATTTGAAGCGAAAACACCTGAATTGAAGGTGTGAAGATTCACATTGGGAGTTGATATTTCTGAGGAATGTGGACTGGACTGAGAGGATGAAGAATTGTTGCTCACACTAGTGAAACTGGTGTCAAACCTGTAGTAACACCTTTGTACAGTGTGGCCCATCTTTCCACACAATTGACATTGTAGCCTATTGTTGGGGTTGAACTTGCCTCTTCCTCTGCCCTGTTAGTAACATTGTTTCTGGTGTTGTCTCTATTGGACCCTAGAGACCATAGTTTCAAAGGCTAAGAAAAGAGCTGACACTGCTTTCAAGTAAGTAGTAAAGCTCATCACTGGAAGAGATAATAGCTACAATGGGGTCATAATCACTTCCAAGAACAGCAATAACTGACAGGAAGAGGATATGATCTGACTCAGAAACTGTGCAACCACATGATGCCTAATGTGTCACATAGCTTCTTGATCTTCACGAGATACTTTCATGGACAAAGAACCTTTCTTGATGATTTGTAGCTGTAGTTTGTATTGCATGATCTTTGCCCCTAATGAGAGAAATGATTTTGCATGATGGTGCTCCATAGATCCTTGGCAGAGTCACACCCAACAAGTCGAGGAAGAATCTCGGACTGATAGTGGAGAGGATCTAAGACACCAGCAGAGAATCTTGCCTTTGAAAGGTAATAAACTCTAGATTAGCAGTCATCGCTCCTTGATTGTCTTGAATTAGATGATTTGGCACTCTTTGTGTGCCTAGAAGATATTGCTCTAGGCCATAACCACTACAAGACAACACATATTTTCTCACGAATGATTTGACTCGCTAGAGTCAGAATAGCCGAAGAACCCCACACTTGACTGAAGACAGCAAAAGTATCATTTTGGACCTGAGTGGAAGCACTGTTCACACTAGCGTGAAGTATTATATTGTGTTTTTATTTGAGAATAAGAGAGACAAGGAAACAAAGAGAGTGATTCACTAGAGAAACAAAGAAGAAGAAGAATACAATTAAGAGAAGAAAGAAGAAACATCTAGAAGTAATTCAGAAAGCACTCATTCATTGAATCATAATCATAGAGAAGTGAGCCACTTATAGACTAGTAACTTCACTAACCAATTAACTAACAATAGCTTGACTGATAACTAAACAACTAATTTAGCAAACTGTCATAATAGTAAGCTTAGCAGGCACAATAGATTAACAGATAGCAAGCTCAGCTGGCAGCTGACTAACACAAACAATTAGACTATACTTTTTTTTTGAAATTCTAATTAAATTACATTATAAATAATTTGCCTTTAATGAGACCAAAAAAGAAATAATTAAAAAAACAATAGTTGTCGCTAACTCTATTATTAAATCTATAGAACTCAAATAAAATTGTCTAATGGTCACCAATTAGTCAAGTATATTGCATTTTTTTCCTATACTTGTCTATACTATTATTTATGGCTATGAGAGAGTTGGTTACTTCAAAATTATATATATGTATAATTTTAATTTTAAAAAAGAAGTAGATAGTTATTTATCAACTCTCCACCATCTCTTTTTACTAATTTTAGAAAAAAAATTTATATTATACATAAATAGAATATGAATAAGTATGTATTAATTTAACTTTGTATTAAATGAAAAGTAATTTTTTATTTAAAATTAATAATTTATTTAAATATAATTAAAATTAAAAGAATTGATTGACATGAATAGTAGTGCATGTTAAGATACTAGTACAAGTAAAAGCATCTCTCACCATATGCCATTATATTTTATTAGTGTCTTAACATGCACTATATCGCGATGACAATTCACTTTTTAAATAGAAAAATAAAAAATTTAAAACTTTAACTATTCATTATCTCTTTAAAAAAGAAAAAAATGAGAAAATTTAAAATTTAAAACTTTAGTTACTTACTATCTCTTAAAAAAAGTAAAAAAGAAAAAAGACATAAAAGGATAATATAGGAATAATAGTGGCAAATTTAGTGTATTAACCTAACCTCCAAATACATATATATTAACTAGTATTCTTACATGCACATTACTTTTAAATAAACATTAATAAAAAAACTTTAAACTTTAAATACCTAGTATTTTTTTTTTAAGAGTAATCACCCACTATCTCTTAAAAAAAAAGAACTTAAATTTATGAAACTTTAATTACCTATCATTTCTTAAAAAGG
The DNA here is from genome assembly GCA_034509205.1 of Ceratonia siliqua. NCBI lineage: Eukaryota > Viridiplantae > Streptophyta > Magnoliopsida > Fabales > Fabaceae > Ceratonia > Ceratonia siliqua. The sequence continues at coordinate 17,820 of JASKGM010010077.1, read as the reverse complement.
AGAAAAAGAAAAAACTTAAAAGGATAATATAAGAATAATAATGACAAATTTAGTTGATTGATCTAATCCTCAAACACATATACATTAGTATATATATAGATATTATAGTAATATTTAATTTCTTTAAATATTTTATATAAATATATAACAATCTATTGATTAATGTGTTATAGGTTTTGTATTGTTGATTATTCTAATCAACAATTAATCTTATTTTTTAGCCAATTTGGTATAATCGATTTGAACAAACAACTAAAATATATTTTATTTGATTGTATGTTTGTAACTAAATTTAAAAATGCACTATTTTAATTATTTGTTATACAAGATAATATTGGAGAAGTGAACTTGTTAATTGTTAATTTGCTTATTTTTAGTTCTGCATTGGGCCAAAGAATAATTATAAGTTACTTAATGTTGAGTACTTTTATAAAATAATTATATTTTATCATAAAAGTTATTAAGAAAGATAAATTACATCTAAAATGAACACAATATTACGAGGTTGATATATTTTTATTTTGATTTAAAATGTGTCAATAATTTTTTAAAATGGCAGCATGAAAATTTAAATTTAAGATTTTTTTTAAAGTTATTCAATTCTCTAATCACTAAACTACATCTAGCAAATTTTTATAATTTTTAAATTTTGTCAAATATTGTTAAATAAAAAAAATCTTTTCTTTGATTAAAGGTTTTCAAAAGGTTAGGCTTTTTTATTATTTAAAAGAAGACTTTAATGTTTGGGTACTGGATTAGATGGACTATGGAGCTTATCTTAATTTTTTAAATGCGTGTATGTCACAATTATATATAAGTAAATGTAATTTAATTTTAGTATTAAATTTTTTGCAATAGGTTATAAAATGATTTTTTTTGTTAATTTTAATATAAATAATTAAATTTTAATAAAATATAATATAAATTTACTAATAATTTACAATTAATTTATACATCATTTAATTATAATATTAAAAATTATTTCTAATTTTTCTTTGAGTGCTGTTACAAAGAGCTTGAACTATTAAGAGTTTGAACTCTGAATTATCCGCAGTTAGAGAAGGAGAAACATAATTTATATGTCTTAAATGGTTCCTATATAATATTTATTTTATGAGTAGTTTTTTATTTTTAAAATTTTAAATAATTTTTATTTAAAAAAATTTACAAAAATTTAAAAAATAAAAAAATTTTCATGACAGAAATATTTACAAATAAATCAAAAAATAAAACAAAAAATTCTTTTATTTTTTTATTTTTAAAATTATTTTTTAAAATAAAATTATGAAAAAATAAAATAATTAATAAAATATTAATATTTGATAAATAATATACAAATAACGTAAGATACATAAAATATACACACATATTTCAAGACACGCTTACATAATTTTTTTGAGAAATGTATTTTAATATATATTTTATATATTTTAATTTTTAATATAGATATAATATAAAAAATAAAAAAATAATTAATATATAATTAATAAATAATAAAAAAATGAATATAATAAAATATAAAAAAAGTATGAAAAAGAAAGGAGAAAAATAACGTTGTTGAGTTTTCTTTCCATAGGTCAAACTCTTCAAAACACGGCCCTTTCTCTTTCAAGGAAAAAGGACAAGATAGAGATGAGATCGAAAAAATCTCATGACATGAATTGAGGAATTGGGATTCGGTTGCCGGCAGGCAACGTGGAAGGCAGGAACTGAATGGGAGAAGATACGTCAAAGCACGCCATTCAATTGTCATTGGCTTTCTTTTTTTGTTTTGAATTAAATTTACCAACACGCGGCTCAACGTGGGACGAAAATAACCACAAAACACATAAGATGCGTTGTATCTGACAAGGAAAGAAGGGCACCCATCAAATCATATTTCATATTCTTGGGATTGACCTGGCTCAATTCAAAATATTTAAATTTGTGTATAGAAAATAATAATATAAAAATAATATTTGGTTGTTTTATGAAATTGGATTTTCCTCTCATCTTTTTGTGAGTGATATTATGTGATTAGACAGATTGATTTTTAAAGATTAAAGGACCGTTTGTAATGTTTTTTATTTTATTATTTTTAAAATAATTTTTGAAAATAATTTTATAAAATAAAAAAAAAATTTGTTTAAATAAAAATATTTTTTATAAGTTATTTTTTATATTTTTAAAAAATAGATGATAAAAACAAGATAAAATATATAAAAATTATTTTTAATTTTTAATTTTTTAGTTATTATTTTTAAAAATAATTTTAAAAAAATAACTGATAAAAACAGTTATCCAAACTAATTTTTTTATTCTCATAAAATAAAAATATAAAAAAATAATTTTTAAAACCTATTCTAATCAAGTCCTAAGTTTTTCATTATTAATTAGATGCACCCTGAGATTTCAATATTAAAAACTCAAATCAAATTATGTTAAAAAAATTAATAAGAATATTTTAAAATGTATCTAATTGTTCATAACATGAAACTTTTTTTTAGTAATCAATTGGCATCTAAATTAATTTGTATATATTTCAACTAATTTATCTCTATCTAATCAAAGACACATCATTCTTAATAAAATTAAGATTTACAAAGAGAAAAAATTCTTATGATTTAAAAATTTGATCAAGTTAGCTAAACATGCAAATTTACGAAAAAAAAAGTAATGTTATTTTTATAAACAAATTCTTTTTTATAAATTTTTGTAAATGAGGTTGGACCAAATACTACCTTCAAGATTCTTTCCTTCCACTCACACTAGATCACTTCTTTATATTACTTTAACCATGCACTTATCCACAGCATCTTGCCATTTGTTTTCAATCTCCTCTAAGTATCCATCCTCAACATGGGTACCCTCTGCTCTTACCGAGTCACCCTATCTCTTCTTTTCCTAAGTCACTTTTTACTATTGTTATCATTCTCTTCAACTCATTCTAGTCGTCAGAGATGACGTAGCAACTCCTCCTAGGCTATTTGTGCAATATCTGTATGAGTTAATTATCGTGCTCTTCTTTAGGTCTTCCTCTTAACCCTCTTCGATTAGATTACCTTACTTCTTTGAGCTCTTCAAGCTTGACTACATATACATCTTTAGTTTCATCTTCTCCTTCTTCGTATAACTAGTCTTCCACCTCCTAAAGTTTAGTGACAACTCCTCCCTATCTGAGTGACAACTCTTGGTATTTGTCATTGAGCTTTTCTTTCATGTCATATACAAAAGCCTTCATGGAACCCCAGATCTTGCTCGTTTAGCTTGTTCACTAATATTTCTTCACTTCTTTTCACTGGTTATTCATTGTAGAAGCATTGTATACACCTTGGCTTTTAAATTTTTGCACCAGTTCCATATCACTCCTTATTCTTACTTTTCAATATGCCTCATAGTCACTTCCCTTGTTACTTATTCTTTATCATTCGACTTATCACATTACTCTTATACTTAGTCATTTGTTTTGGTATTATGTGGGAAACTCTTTGGCCCTCAGTCATTTCCTAACCTATCCCATAATGCCTTAATTGAAATCCTTCAATGCTTAAATCATTGAATTACTAATTACAATTCACAACACAATTTTAAATGGGAATCAAAATGATGGTTTCATTGTTCATTTAGTTGCTTACACAAGCTAGGATTTTAACATTTATTGAATCCATTTATTGGCTTTTGCGCTTCAACGCTACAAATTGCTTAACATCTACTCTGACTTCCTATCCTAACTATATTGCTATTGGCATCTCATCCAGTTTAGCATCTTAGCCTATTACTCCTCCATTCTGCCCAGATGCATATCTAGTCCTCTTATTTGGTCCTTAGTCCTAGTTAGGACCTCAAAAATATCACTCTTTGATTGCCCTTGCAGCAGTGCCTTTGATATTGGTGCCTACAATTCTTCTCCCATTTGCACATCCTCCTCCTCCTCCTCGGGATCCTGTGAGACTTGTGCACTGCTCCCTATGAAGGCACACATACATAACAGTTCGCCACTTGACGAAACCCTAGGGTGATGAAGGACCGAACATTAAAGAAACTCATTGACTGCACCACTTCCAATTCCATACTCACATCAATCCTGTGATACACAATACTGGATGAGGAGAATTCTATAGGGTAAAGTCCTGTTCGTCTCCTCCTGAGATATCCATATGTGGTTCAACAACATCTATGAGAGGTTGATATGCCTTTCACCCCTGATGTGGGCCACAACATACAAGTCTGCATATGGGAATGCCAACCTGTTACCTCCTTAGGGTATAATAGTATAAGTCACTAGAGAATGTAGAACCAGAGTGATGAAGGCTACCTGTGTCACTCTAGGATGCATTGGCTCCTGCTAGGGCTCCTCAAACCCTAACACACATTGAGTTTGTTGTTGAAGAGTCAGGTTCGTCGAACACCACTGATATAATCAATGGTACACCACTCGCATTGATCTCCAGCCAGCTTGTCTAATCAATCTTGTCAAAGCATAGTCCCTTTCTTGCCACTCAGGAAGCCAAAGTATAAGGCTCCATGCTTGTCTAGATTAGGTTGGTGTAAAACTGTCAGACTAACAAGGTATACACCCGCCTGGTGGTGGTAAGGAATCCCTCCCAGAGGTTGATCCTCTGAAATAGGTCCAAGATTCTAGCCTGCTCATACAACTCAATCGACCCCTCAAACAGAATGTCGTTGTGACCTATCTCTCACTTGTCTCTTAACTATATTCTCTGGCATCTTGCACATACATACCACTCAGCCTTAAGGTTTGTTTCCTTGTGACCTCTTCTTGCCTCACCCTTGTGTCGACACCTTCTTTATCATCTTACACCAGACTCTCCATATTGCTCCTTTAACCATTCCATACCTCCTTTCACAATTTCCTCATTGTTAGTAATATAAATTCCTTATTAAACTTTCTTTAAAATGGGTATCTTATGATCAAGTATCATTTTCACCTTTCTTATCCTATTGAATCACTACTTGTTTTAAGATTTTTCCTTTATCTCGGTTTGCCGGTTCAAGGAATTTTCTTGTTCCTTTTAACCCTACTTACTTTATACCCACAATATTCACCCATCCTAGGTGACCACTTTGCATATGAAAGCAATTCCCTGAATTTCATCACATTCAAGAGGCAGCCTTTAGGCTCATTTTGTATCTAGCCTTGCCTTGGCAATTCTAATGTCAATCCAGAATACCTCTATACTACATGTATGAATGCTTCAATACTGATCCGGGCAAGCAACTTTAGCCCCCTTGCTTATAAGGAGTGCTCGGGTTTAGAACGTATAGGCAAGGTTCTATTGATTGACTCGCAATTCTAAGTTATAGATTTTAAGCCCCCACTCTCTCTTACTTTCCTATCATAACCTCACTTTTATACCAACTTTGTCACGACCCAACCTCCAGGTCGTGACCAGTGCTAGGATTGAGGGTTCCTCAACCCACCAAACTAAGTAAGCCTTACTTTCCCATATACCTAACCACATCTAATTTAAATATGCATAACCATGCGTGGATGACGAAGCAATTCACATTAATACCAGTTTTGATAGGAAATCATATTTCATATAACGATAAATCTAAATACACTTGGATTACAGTTAAACATAAAATCTCTCTCTCATGCCAAACCCCTTCCTGTATGTAGCTCTTGGAATCAGACTGGGAAATGCATCAATGTGCTGATTGGACTTGTAAAATAGAAACAAAGTCCTTGAAGGGTGAGCTATATAAGGCTTAGCAAGGAAACCCAAACCAAACATATTCATAACTTATGCAATGCATGTATTCGTAGATCTAGAGTACTCCACTTTTATCTTTAACTTCCCTCTCTTGACCTTTCCCAATATACTATAATGAATGTAATAATATGCTTTACGAAAATAATATATCTCGAAAGATCATTTTATGAAAATAAAATTTCAAGTATATAGAATTTACCATATTAGGTTCTAATATATGATTTCTATATAATATCAATTAAAGGACAAAGGGATCCCATAAAGTTCCAAGGAAGAACCCAAACAATCCACCTCTAAGACTTAAACTAATTGGAGGGAAATAGGCATCTCACTTTAGAACTCAACTCAATCGAGGGGAGGCTCCTCTAGGACCAAGTGAATAGCTCTACACTTAGCCTTCAGGACTCAATTCAACCAAAGGGGAATGAAATAACCAAACCCTCTACCAAGACTCAACTTAATTGGCAGAGGTTGTGACCTAGTTGCATATAATAGTTCTACCACTAAACACTTATAGACCCCAAAAACCACGATTTCTAAAACAAAATCACAACATAGCCATATTGGCACATATGCCATCTCAAAACATCATATGTAGGGGTTCCATAAAGCTTATCCATTCAAAGCAATATGCTACAAATCTTTTTAATAAGGTAAGAAAAATCATAAAATTCATGAACTTAAATAAAAATACCGTTCACATAGTTTTGTTCAAAAAGGAAATGCAAATCCCAAATGTTTATAAATATCAGGGAATGTGAACTGAAATCCTGATGGAATGTGAACTCATGTTCGATCTACTTTGATATACTAAGGGTATGACCATTGTATCTCGTTGGTCAAGACCTTATTTGTTGGGACCATAATTCTAATAAACATCAGGGAACATATATTGAAGAAATGGAGTTCATAGTACAAACATCACTTTTAATGATTTTAGGGAGATATGTAACAAACTTGGGCCCAGTGAATGATCAACTAGCTATTCATCATTTCTTAATATATTTTAGATACGTTCTAAAAATATTTGTCACTTATTGGATGAAATATGGACTAGGGGACAAAATTGATATGAAGGGTAAAATGATAAGTTTATCTTGTGTTAATGGATTTCTATGAAGATTCACAAACACTCGATTTGTAATTGGACAACCAATATTAAACATTGCCTTCTTGTAGTAATAGGTTTTTCAAGAGTACAACCATGAGTCTGTGGTAAAATGATTTTATAGTTAATAAACTTGGGTTGTCTTAATGAGATTGAGATAATCCTAAGTTTATTAGAGCTTAAAATTTCTTTGTCCAAATGGATTACCCTTCTAGCTTTGTAGAATTCAATCCTTCTAAGTTAGTAGAACAATTTTGGTAAAATTTTATGATGGCATTTAGTATTTTAAGACTTATCTCAGTTAATACAAAAGTTATCTTAATTTAGACAAAGCTTGTCTTAAGTGAACAAAATGTGTGTCCCATTTTTGAACACATTTTTGTATGTCTCATTTTTGGACACATTTTTGGTTGTTTCATTTTTGGACAACATTTTTGTATGTCTCAAAGAGAGACAAAAATGTGTTTCAATTTTGGAAAACATTTCTTTAGGACAAAAGTTGTCCTAAGTGTGCTTGATAATGTAAGAATTATTTGTCTTAGTAAAGACAAATGTTGTCTTAAAAAGAAAAGAAATAATTTTACATTATTTGTCTTGATTAAGACAAGAGTTGTCTTAATTAAGACAAGAGTTGTCTTAATTAGACAAAGGTATTTTAAAAGAAGGGATATCTTAATTAAGACAAGTGTTGTCTAAATTAAAATACCCATTATCTTAAATTAAAATTTAGAAAAGTTCAAACCCCCAAAAAGCTTATGGAGGTCACGTCTAACTCTCATTGGAATTCAAATTGATTTGATAAGTTATTCTAAAATGAAATAGTCAAGGGGAGGGTTGATAGTCTTTGACTACAACTAAATAACTAAGAGGTTAGGTTATTATATATATAACCTAAAGTCAACACACACAAGAATGTGATTGTGTGTTCCAAGTCATTTTATTTTTTGTTTTGTTTTGTTTTATCCCTTCTATCTATATCAGCCTACTTATGACAATTGGTAGAATGTGAGTGTGTGTTCCAAGTCATAACCATCTTAACACTAGGTTTGACACATGTAACATTAAGAACATCTCAAGCATAAGGCTTAACTCCATAACTCACAGGTATAAGAGTGTTTATTATAGGGGTTCTCTCTATGGAGTTGACAAGGGGTATACACACATGCACATGAAGGTATATGCATTAATAAACAACAGGTAATCATTGATATTATGATACGAATACTACAATTAGAGTTCAACCATTCTTTCCACAAGCTTATGTGGGATCAAACCAATCAAGCACAAGGTTGCAATGTGGCTCAAGTTAGGTTGTATGAAAAGAGAAAGGAAGGGGAAAGATTCTAGAGCTTCCAAGTGCATACTTAAAGGGTCGTACCAAATTCTCAATAAACACATTGGTGCATTCCCAAAAGTTTTTCAAATGAGAACACACAAATAAATCATTGCAGTATAGTGGTGAGTATTTTTTATTTTATGAGCAAGGATTATTTTCTCGCAAAGGATTAGATTTAGTTGATAAGTTACTAATAAAATTAAAGAATTAATGACTAAAATATAAAAATGGGGGGTTTTTGAAAACAAGAAAACTAAAGATAAAATAAGAAATAAAATAAACAATTAAAAAGAAAATAAATAACCAAAAATGAGAATAAGGTGAGAGACTTAGTTGGGTTCACTCTTTACTATTGGACAATGTCAAATGATCATAGACAATCATTCATTATGATCATAAACTTGAAAATCCTCCCAACTTCCTTTCTTGATTACTAACAGTAGATAGTAGGAGCCCTGCTACCCCAATCTTTCCTTATATTATTAGTAAATAGAAGAATGCCCCTTACTTACTCTTTAGTTAATGAACAACTTAGAAAACACTTTCTAGATTTAATCCAATGAAAGCATTAAGATGAGAAAGATAGGTTAATCTAGGCAACAATATCAAATGCTTGGATTATTTAACTTATGTTATGCTTTACTTCGTAGTTATCAAGATATAAACATCCCTATAACCAAAAATTACTATCATGAATAAGTGAATCAAACGATACGTATTCAAATCTCCTATTCTAGCATTAAAAGATTACTTAGCTTATTTAGTAGGCCTCCTAAACAAAACCAAGCAATAATCATGAACAAATCAAGTAGAAGAACATAAACAATCATTCAAGAAGAGTTGGAAGATATTATCAAAGGATATAATCACAAAGTTGTGTTTAAAGAATTAAATTCACCCTCAACGAAGGAATTTAGCCTTTAAACATAAAAAATTTATACAATACATAACTTAAATCCATGAAAACCATAAAAGATATAAAGGGAATGGAGAAAAGATGAAGAGAAAACTCTTTGAAGCACTCCATGCAAATGAATCTTTTCCAAAACTACTCACTCAGCCTTCCTCTTCTTGTCCTCCTCTCTTCTAAGGTTTCTCTCTTGCATTTTAGAAGTTAGAAGTATGAAATGAAGTGGGCAAATCATATTTTAAATGAATCAGTGTGTGCAGGTGCTGTAGCCCTGGCAACCCTTAAATTCAATTTAGGAAAACAGACACTAGGTGCTCAACCTTCATGGAAGCACAAGCTGTAGTGTTGGAGAGCCAGCAATGTGGCTCTAGGACCTGGTATTGAAACTTTCAACTTTTGGTCACTGTAATATTGCCTCGGAGTGTTGGGGTGCTAAACTCTTAGGTTTGGAGCTATTTTTCTTCACTTTTTGTACCTTGACTTGCCTATAAATTGCTCCTATCTTGTATCACTTCACTCATAATTGATTTTCACCTAAAAACACCTACAAAACATAAAACAAAGCTAAGAGTACAAAAAACTCAAGAACAAAGGAAGTAAATGCAAGAGATTTCATTATGAAAACATGACAAATTATGCACCTATCACACATCCTTTACTTGATGTACTTTTTATCTTTGTAATTCATGTATATTTCTTTTCCTCTTCTTCTATTTTTTGGGTATATTCAACTTCATTATTATTATTATTTTGAATCGACCCAGCCTTGGTACTTTTTCCTTGAGGCTAATTCACTTGAACATTTAATGTTTATGTTCTTCCTTTTGCTTTTGTTCTTCTCAACAAGGATCTCACGCCTCATATATACTTGGAAGTAAAAAGGGTAGGGAAATTAGCGTATATTTACATTCCAATGTGGAGAGGTATGGGTGATGTAGTTATAAGAAGAAAAATAGTTGTATGTGTTCCTATGCTCAATTTGGCTACTAGGGATGTATAATTGAAAAGGTTGGCTTGAAAGGCTCAAGTGCTAATCCTAAGTAGACCATCATCATGTCCCAAGCATATCCACCAATACACCACAAACCATGTATGTTATACTCAAAAGAAGTAAACATTTCACAACAACAATGAAAGCTTATCACAGTTTATAGGATGTATTAGTTTTCATTCCTATCCAAAATTTCCTCATAAAGAAACCTATGCAAGAAAGTTCTCTAGATGCACATGTTAGACCACCATCTTACCACAAAACTTGGATGCATGTAATGCAAACCCATAGGATTGAATCCCTTGAAGCCAAAGACAAATTTGAGATACTCACACAAGAAGCCAAAAATCAGATTCCTAAAAGATCTAGACTCGTTGGAAACTTGTTCCAAGAACCTAGATTGGGAGAACATCACAAAAAGGTTGCCTTTGATAAGTTTTAAAAGTTCATTGAAGAAATAGAAGAGAAACTAAGTCTCACAAATTCAATTTCATCCAAAATTTGAATAACAAAGTGTTTTAGCCATACTGTATATGGAGGCTTAAGAATCCTAATATGACTAACCCTACATAAGCCAATGGGCTCTTTAACAAACAAACCTATGAAAATAATAACAAACAATTAAGTGATTCATCCCACAAAATGGGTTCAACCCAAAAGAAACAATTAAGTGCAATTACATGAAAAATGTTAATCAACCTCTTTAACTTGAATCATGTGAACCAGGCTTAGCTTTTCTTCCTTTAGACCCATCTTAAAAGCTAGTGATATGCCAGGAGAATTGGAAATCTCAGCCTAAGTAGCTTGAACAAGTCCTTGTATAGCTTCCTCGATCTTTTTTTCTCTTGATCTAGTTATTGGACTATCTGGAACATGTAATGGATCTTTGCTATTCCGTCCACCATGGATTCCAACATTCCTCTTCTCTTCAAAAGGATTCAACCTCAAATCGTCACCTACATCAAAGGGAGAAAGATTAGCAACATTAAAAGTAGCAGACACATTATACTCACCAGGAAGATTTAGTTTGTATGCACTGTCATTGATTTTCTCAAGAACTTGGAATGGTCCATCTCCCCTAGGCTGTAGCTTAAACCTTCTATGATATGGAAATCTCTCTTTGCACATGTGAAACCCCAATCTCCAAGCTCAAAGATCACATACCTCCTTCCTTTATTAGCTTGTGAAGCATATATGTCATTTCTCTTTTCAATATGAAGTCGAACCTTTTCATGAATGGACTTCACCAATTTTGTCTTCTTTGTCCCATCCAAGCTTCCTTTTCATTAATAGGGAAATGCATTAAATCCAAAGGAATAAATAGATTAAAGCTATAAACAATTTCAAATGGAGAATATGAAGTCGTAGTATGCATGGTTCTATTATATGCAAACTCCATGAATGGAAAACAATCCTCCAAATTTTTTAGATTCTTTTGAATGACAATGCGTAAAAGCTGACCTAAAGTCCTATTGATAACCTTGGTTTGTCGATCAGTTTGTGGGTGACAAGTAGTAGAAAATAAAATTTTGGTGCCTAACTTGCCCTACAAAACTTTCTAAAAGTAACTAAGGAATTTAGGATCCCTATTAGACACAATACTCCTGGGCACACCATGTAGTTTCACTATTTCCCTCAAAAGCAAGTTAGCTATGTTTATGGGATCATTTAATTTTTGGCATGAAATGAAATGTACCATCTTGCTAAATCTGTCCACTACCACAAAAATTGAATCTCGATCCCTTTTTGTCTTAGGAAGCTTCAAAACAATGTCCATAAATAAATCTATCCATGGCTTACTAGGAACGAGTAAGGGTGTATACAACCCATGTGGCAAAACCTTAGACTTGGCCCTTTTACATGTGATACATCTACTATAAATATGAATGACATCCCTTTTCATCTTAGGCCAAAATAAATCCTCATGTAAAATTTTTAAGGTTTGCCTAACACAAAAATGTCCCATCAATCCCCTACCATATGCCTCATGTACCAATAATTCATGCCTAGAACAATTTGAGACACACAACTTATTTACTCTAAACAAGTAACCATCATGCTTGTAAAACTTATCAAATGTTGCTTTATCACATACCATGTACATAGAAGAAAAATTAGCATATTTGGCATATAGATCTTTTATGAATTCAATCCCAAGCATTTTAGTACTTATAAAAGAAATAAACACATACCTGCTGGATAAAGCATGAGCAACTATATTTTCTTTACCTTGCTTATACCGAATGACATAAAGGAATGTCTCAATGTACTTCATCCATCTAGCATACCTCTTGTTCAACTTACCTTGACCCTTAAGTTGCTTTAGTGACTCATGATCAATGTGGATCACAAACTCTTTTGGCCGAAGGTAGTGTTGTCATGTTTCCAAATCTCAGACAAGAGCATAAAGCTCTTTGTCATAAGTAGGGTAACTCAAGGTTGCCCCACTTACGATGTGTTGTTTATCTTGCATCAAAACAACTTAAATTCCAATCCCTGTGGCATCACATTCAATCTCAAACGTTTTGTGAAAGTCAAGGAATGCCAACATTAGTGTAGAACATAACCTTTCTTTAATAACAAAAGATGCATTCTCTTGCTTAATGTCCCCAATGAAACCCAACATTCTTTTTAACTATCTCAGTGAGTGGTGAAGCAATGTGCTAAAATCTTTAACAAAACGCATGTAAAAACAAGTTAGACCATGAAAGCTTCTAACTTTAGTGATGCCTTTAGGTGTCAGTCACTCCTTGATTGCTTTTATTTTCTTTTTATCTACCTCAATGCCTTTTGCACTAACCACATAATTAAGAAAGATAACTTTCTCCATGTAGAAAGTACATTTTTTTAAATTAGCATACAACTTTTCATTTCTCAAAACATCAAGCACACATATCAAATGGTTAACATGTTCATCTATGCTTTTGTTGTACACCAAGATGTCATCAAAGTACACTACCACAAATTTCCCAATGAAAGCACACAACACATGATTCATTAGTCTCATAAAAGTCCTAGGTGCATTTGTAAGACCAAATGGCATAACTAACCGGTCATATAGCCTATATTTGGTCTTAAAAGTAGTTTTTTATTTATCCCATTCTTTTATTCTAATTTAATGGTATCCACTCTTAAGGTCAATTTTACTGAAAACACATGACCCATGCAATTCATCAAGAATATAATCTAATCTAGGAATAGGATGACGATACTTTACAGTTATGTTTTACAATCAATGCACATTTTCCGTGTCCCATCCTTTTTTGGGCACCAACAATACTGGTATAGCACACAGACTCATGCTTTCTCTCACATACCCTTTCCTCATATGCTTTTCAACTTGCCTTTGAAGCTCATTTGTCTGTTCTTTATTACTTCTATAGGCTAGTCAATTTGGAATAGTAGCTCTAGGTACAAAGTTAATTTGATGCTCAATGCCTCTAATAGGTGGTAGTTCACTAGGCATCTCTTCAGGGAACACATCTTCAAATTCATGCAACAAAGAAATAGCAACACTTGGAAGAGATTGGTTAGTCTTATCAAAATTAAAGTATGATTCTTTATAGACTAACAAGACCATAAGCTGGTTTGCTATGAAAGCCCTCTTGACCTTACTCTCTTTCACATAAAAACTCAACCTTGTCTTTTCTTTTCCCTCTTATGTCCTCTCTTTCTCTTCATTGTTTTCTGCCACTTCTTTATTTTCTTTCTTACTCTCTTCTTTTCTTGAGGTCTTAGCCTTACTCTTTTTCTCATGCTCAACCTCACTTTTTAATCTCATTTGATCCTCATAGACCTTTTTTGGTGACAAAGGAACAAATGTAACTGATTTGCCATCCTTAACAAAGCTGTACCTATTCTAAAACCATTATGGATAACTTTTCTGTCATATTGCCATGGTCTTCCTAGTAAAATATGGCCAGCATGTATAAGAATTACATCACGAAGCACTTTATCACTATACCTTCCATTGGTGAAAGCTACCAAGACTTGCCTATGAACCTTGAATTCCTCACACTCATTCAGCCACTGTAGCTTATAAGGTCTAGGATGCCTTCTTAAAGGTAAGCTCAATTTCTCAATAAGAGTGATACTAGCTACGTTGGTGCAACTCCTGCCATTTGGGTGTTAAGGGAATGCCTAGTAGCAAGGGTCTCACATTCTACGGGATACTCTACCTCCTCAACATCATTAGCATAAACCAATTCTGGCATCTCCTTACTTCATTCTCACTCTTAGTCACCACTTACCCATTATTATGTACAATTAACACTATTTTTTTAGATACTGCGAACTATGTGTCTGAAACTTAAACACTTAAAGTATTTAACTCTTTATTCTTAGAAGGTTGGGAATCAGCTTTGGGTTTACTTTTGTTAGCAGCTTTTTCCTTTCCTTTAAGTGGCTAAGTCTTACCCTTAGAAATAGTCCTATCACTCATTTCAATGTTGCCCTATTTTTATTTCCAAGGAGAATCTGAAGAGTACCTAGCTGTCCCCTTTCTTTTTAATTGTCTCCCCACCTTTATAGCTATATGTCCTATGTCCTCCAACTCCACATAATGCTGTAGCTCAACTATATTGGCTATACCTATATTTAATCCATTCAAAAACCTTGCTATTGTGGCTTCCTTATCTTCCTCAACATTGGCTCTAATCTTGGCAATTTCCATTTCCTTATGATAATCTTCTATACACATCAAGCCTTGGGAAAGATGCTAGAGTTTTTGGTAGAGGTCTCTATAATAGTGACTAGGTATTAATCTCCTTCTCATGAGAGTTTTCAATTCTCCCCAAGTATCTATATGTCTCCTATGATCTCTCCTCCAATTGGTTACTAATTGATCCCACCAAACAAGGGCATAATCAGTGAATTCAATCATAGCTAATTTAATTTTCTTCTTCATAGAGTAATTATGATATTAAAAAATCAATTCAATCTTCTTTTCCCACTCTAGGCCTCGGGTTCATTTCTACCTTGAAAAAATAGAATTTTCATTTTAATGTTATCCATGCTTTTATCGGTGCCTCCCCTCCCTAGGTCTTTCATAGGCTCTCTCTTAGGTCCCCTTCCATGCCTACCTCCTCTATGCTTAAATTTGCCTATACCCATATTATAAGCTTGCTCTTCTTCGATTTCACTCCTAAATTCATCTTCCTCCTCAAATTCCTCAAAAGGAATAGTTCTTCTCCTATGTTGTCTACCCTCAATAGGATATCTATGAGACTACCCTTTCTAAATACTAGCTATAAGCTCATCCTGCCGGTCCATTATATCCCCAAGATTCCCAAGAGTCACATTCAATCACTCAAAGTGTTGTTGCATGGCTTGAATCATGAAAGACAAATTTTCCTCATTAGGTGAGAAGTCATTCCTTTATGACATTTTGTAAGCTACAAGAAGAAGTTAGTAAAACAAATCCTCAAAACTTTCACATGTCTACACTTAGAATGACACTCCACCTGTGTTTTACTCTAATTGGTTTTTACCTTCAATTAAGCTCACCACTCTTGCTTTTTTTTTTTTGCTCTTTGTTTACCTTTTCCAATTCTTTAAGAACTAATGAAGTCACCCAGAAAACAATGCCTTTGTGTAATTCCCTTCAACCAAGAATTCAAGAAAGCAAGTAGGAAACAAAGTAACAAAGAGAACAATAGGTAATGCACAAAAGTGAACTAGAAAACACATAACAAAGACTAGGAATCAAGAATCAATTGGCACGAAATAGGACATAGAATCAGATTTGGAAAGCAAGTCAAAAACAGAAATTTGGACAATGAAAAAAATTATGATGACACCACGGAAGATTTCAAATTACCCAAAATACACTTTAAAAGAAAATTTTAACCTTGAATTTGACCTGAACTAGGTGAACCCAATTGTGATGATGTTGGTCTCAGAAAGAGCTTTCTAGATTGGTATTATGGGTTTTGTAACTCCACCTACGCAAAACGTTATTACCGTTTGAAGTTAGATAGGCAAAATTACTTCTTTTCTTTTCTTTTCTTACACACCCAAGCAACTTTTCACCAAAGATCACCTCCTTTCAATTGGAACAGTACAATTGTTTATTGGCAAGCACACAATGATTAACGAATCAATGCAAAAATTAATTTTGGTTACACCTTTTGACACAACTTTTCACCTTTCTTTTTTTATTTAACAAGCTACCTTGTAAGTAATTTCCAGAATTGATCACAAATCCAGCAGTTAATCTTTCATTGCAGACTTTATCAAGGGTGCGAAACTATTTAGGCATAAATTATGTAAATGAAAAACAATAACACAAGATAGGACACAAACAAACATACAACAAAGTAAACACGATGACAACAAAGGAAACCCTAATAGATTTTAGGAAAAATAAATCAAACCAAAAATCATGAACGAAGAACACGAATAGACAAAGACACAAAATTTTAGAAACAAAAATAGCAAAGGAAATCAAAATGAAAAAACAAGAACAATTTTTTTTTAAAATTATGAATTATAGGATAAATAAAAAAATATATCAAACCTGAGTTTAGGAACTAAGCTTTGATACCAAATGTTGTGAACCTATAGGATTGAATCCCTTGAACCCATAGACAAATTTGAGATACTTGCACAAGAAGCCAAAAATCATATTCCTAAAAGATCTAGACCCGTTAGAAACTTGTTCCAAGAACCTAGATTGGGAGAATGCCACAAAGGGGTTGCCTTTTATAAGTTCTAAATGTTCATTCAAGAACTAGTAGAAAAATTAAGTCTCACAAATTCAATTTCATCCAAAATCTGAATGACAAAGTGTTTTAGCCATATTATATATGGAGGCTTGCGAACCCTAATCTAACTAACCCTACATAAGCCAATGAGATCTTTAACAAACAAGCCCATGAAAATAATAACAAACAATTAAGTGGTTCAGACCCACAAAATGGGTTTGACCCAAAAGAAAAATTAAGCCTAATTACATCAAAAATGTTAATCAACCTTTTTAACTTGAATCATGTGAACTAGGTTTGGCTCTTCTTCCTTCAAACCATCTTGAAAGCTGGTGATATGCTAGGAGAATTTCAAGTGTCGGCCTAAGTAACTTAAACAAGTCCTTGCATAGCTTCCTTGATATTCTTTGCTCCTGATCTAGTTATTAGACTATTTGGAACATGTAATGGATCTTTGCTATTCGGCCCACCATGGATTCTATTAGTGTGCATTAAAGATCTTGTCATTCCCTAAGTAGAACGATCAAGATGGATTTGTCAAATTCTCTAAGATGGCTATATGTGGGAATATCATGGAAATCTAAAAAAAAAAAATTGTATATGTAAAAGTGCTTTAGAATTCTAGCAATTAGAAAGCATTTGTAAATAAATGCGGGATTTACACCCCCAAACATAAACAAAACATTATCCTCAATGTTTAAGTAGCAGAGTTAAATGGAAAGCAAGTTGATGAGAGAAAATGGATAAAGTACACTTGATGGTTGGCATAAATAGCCTGGTAAGCACAACGGTGACAGCTAAATTGGAAAAACAAAATCATCCTTAAAAAAAAACAACACAAGAAAAAGTTCTAGGGGTGTCAATTAGGGCCGGGCATAAATGAGCCGTGCCTAAAAACCCTTTTATTAAAAGGGCCTAAAAAATTCAACTCGACCTTAACCCTATAGGGTTACAGGGTTAAAAGGGTTTTAACGGGCCAGAATATTAAAAAATTAAAAATATTATAATTATGTAAAATCTTCATATATAACAAAAAAAATTAATCCATCATAGA
>JASKGM010010060.1:35975-79494 GCA_034509205.1 Ceratonia siliqua | reverse complement strand
TGCCAAAATTGACTGATAAACACCCTATCACGATCCGACACAATCGATGTTGGGATACCATGTAACTTCACCACCTCTTTAATGAATACGGCAGCTACTTCCTTGGCAGTAAACGGATGCGCCAAAGGGATAAAATGGCTATATTTAGTGAATCTGTCCACCACTACCAGAATCACGTCCTTGCCAGCTGATCTTGGGAGTCCCCCGATGAAATCCATGCTAATATCCTCCCACACTTGGGAAGGAATAGACAATGGTTGCAGTAGGCCCACAGGAGATAGAGCTTAATATTTACTAGTCTGACAAACATCACAACTCGCCACAAACTGCTGCACATCCTTCTTCATACCTTCCCAATAACATAGTCCAGATAGACGCTTATAGGTCCTAAAGAACCCATAATGACCTCATGTTGGAGATGAGTGGAACTCCTTCAATGGCTGGAGGATCCGGGTTGATCCTCGGGCCACGACTAACTTTCCTTTGTAAAGGAGTATTCCTCTCTGTAATGAGTAATCCGAGAGACTGCCAGGTTGGGCAATAAGTCGTTGAATGATGGTGGCTAACTTGGCATCCTGATGTACTTCCTTTTCTAACTCATCCCATTACCCAAACTGACTAAGGGTGAGAGCCCCTAATTCAATAGTTCCATCCTTCCGCGATAAGGCATCTGCAGCTCCATTCTCCTTCCCGGGTTTATACTGTATGGTGAATTTATATCCCAGTAGCTTAGCAACCCAATTTTACTGCTCCATACTCATGATTCGTTGCTCTAGTAAAAATTTCAGGCTTTTTTGGTCCATTCTGATTATGAACTGGTTCCCAATGAGGTATGGTTGCCATTTCTGCACTGCAAAAACAATGGCCATCAATTCTCTCTCATAAACGGATCTGCGCTTGCCTTGATCTGAGAGCTTCTGGCTCAAATAGGCAATGGGGCGACCCTCTTGCATAAGTACTGCCCCTATCCCAATTCCGGATGCATCTGTCTCAATCTCAAATAGTTTAGAAAAATCAAGCATAGCTAAGACTAGTGCAGTTGTCATAGCTGTCTTTAGTTCCTCAAAAGCACGTTGGGGGGCTTCTCCCCACACAAAATTGTTCTTTTTGAGTAACTCAGTATGTGGGGCAGCAATTCCTCCATGCCCCCACACAAATTTCCTGTAGTATCCTGTCAGGCCTAAAAACCCCCTGAGGTCCTTGACATTCACGGGTACTAGCCAATTCACCATTGCTTCTATCTTAGAGGGGTCAAGTTGAACGCCCTCTTTGGATATGATGTGACCTAAATATTCCAATCGTGATTGTCCAAAGAAGCACTTTTTTCGATTAAGTAATAATTCATTATCCTCCAGAACTTGTAAAGTGGTGCGAAGGTGTCTATTATGCGACTCCAAATCCATACTGTAAATGAGTATATCATCGAAGAAGACCAGTATGAATTTCCGTAAGTAGGGACGAGAAATGCGGTTCATCACTGCCTGAAATGTGGATGAAGCATTGGTCAACCCAAATGGCATGACTAGGAATTCATAATGCCCCTCATGAGTCCTAAAGGCGGTTTTGGGCTCATCGCCCTGCTTCATCTGTATCTGATGGTACCCGGACTTTAAGTCTAATTTGGAAAAAATCACTGCACCCCCTAGCTCATCCATCAATTCATCAATAACTGGAATTGAGAACTTATCGGGTACTGTTAACTGGTTGAGAGCACGATAGTCAACACAAAAGTGCCAACTGCCATCTTTCTTTTTTACCAAGAGTACAGGACTAGAAAAAGGACTGGTACTAGGCCTGATCACCCCTAATTCCAGCATTTCCCTCACCAATCTCTCGATTTCATTCTTTTGATAATGTGGGTATCTATATGGTCTGATGTTTGGGGGCTGGGCCCCATTTTTTAATAAAATTTGGTGATCCTCCCCCCTAGATGGAGGCAATTCGGATGGAGCCCGGAATAAAGCCTCAAACTCAGCTAATACTCTTCCAATTTCCCTCGAATACTTGCCTTCCTTCTGTACTATCAGGGACCTGAATTCAACAAGGTAACCTTGGCCTTCTCCCGAGTTGATTGTTCTAAGCATGGACTTTAGGGATACTAACTTCTCGGACAGCGATGGATCTCCGTATAGGCAAACCAATGTCTCTCCCAATTTGAATTCCATGGTCAATAACGCCAAATTGACTCTGATATAGCCCAATGATTTCAACCATGTAATACCCAATATCACATCGGCTCCACCCAATTCTAATGGCAAGAAGGATTGTGTCACCCGTATTCCCTACATCTCCAACTGTATCCAGGGACATATTCCTCTCCCTGTAACTCTGTGGCCATCTCCTACCAGAACACTAAAGCTGTTGTGCCCTTCAATGGCTATATTCAATCGTTTAACCAACTGCAGGGATATGAAATTATTGGAAGCACCACTGTCTATCATAATCACCACTTCCTGATTGCTGACCTTGCCCAACAATTTCATTGTGTGGTCTGAAGCCATTCCAGTCAGAGAGTGCATGGACACTTCAACGTCACCAACCCCCTATTCTACCAACTCTGTTATAAGCTCAATGTTGTTTTCGGTCTGTTGCATTGCACGATCGCCTTCCTCCATTATTTCGTCCTCCTCTGTCAGCAGAAGGATTTGAAGCTGTCTATTTTTACAAACATGTCCGAAGGTGTAACGTTCATCACAACGGAAACAGAGCCCCTGTTGTCTTCTCCGATTTACTTCTGCCTCAGTTATGCGCCGATACGATCCTTCCCAACAATTTCCACTATTTCGCGTTTGGCCGCCGTTGTGCCCAGTGTTCGACGGCGCTTTCTGCGTTTGGACTGAACGTCCCCAGCCTTGGTTCCCTCTGCTGGCCTCTGTTGGTTCACCAACTGACGCATTCACCGTGCTCTGCGTCCAACCCGGTGTAGTAACCCGAGCAGGGAGGCTTGGTGAGGCCGCGAGTCTAGAGTGGGCCTCAGGTTGAGTCCATTTGCCTTTTTGAGTCCTTCCAACGGTCCACTACCCAGTTCCTCTCTTCAACCTTGTGGGCTAGAGTCATGACCTGTTGTAAATCCCTTGGTTGACCCATCTTCACCTCAGCTCTGATGTTCTCCTGGAGCCCGTTAAGAAACGTTCCCATGAGTAAGGAGTCGGGGGCATCCATCAGTGCGGAGGAGAGAAGCTCAAATTCCTCCCGATAGGCCATTACCGTGGAAGTCTGTCTCAACGCCACTAGCAGCTCGTAACCATCCCCTGCTTGGGAAGGCTGAAAACGTTCCAACAGGGCGGTTCTGAATGCCTCCCAGTTTCGTATGCGTGCTCTTTCGTCCCTCCATTGATACCAGTTGAGAGCCTTGCCCTCCAAACAAACCGCGACAGTGTCCATTTTCTCATAATCATCCACGCCATTAACACCAAAGTAACGCTCGACTCGGAACAACCAACCAGTTGGGTCCTCACTAGAGAACAGAGGCAAGTCCAAACACCGAAAACGATTTTCTTTTTCCACCACAGGGTTCTCTCTTCCTCCAGGCCTGTTTCATGTCTCTGCGGGTTACCATTAGAGCCCCCCGCTGAAGCTTCGCCCTCCATAGGTGCTTTGTCCCTGTTTAATACTCGCGCTTCTCGGACTTCCATAAACAAATCCCTGATCACTTCCATTTCGCGTCTCATTTCGTCTAAGCCCTGCGTCAACCCACGCTTCACTTCTTCCAACCCATGCTCCATCCCTTCAATGCGAGAGTCCATTCTGGTACTGACCATTCCACAACCACCCGGATCCTTAGGTTAATGCTCTGATACCAAAAAATGTTGGGAACCCAGCAATATAACCATAACAGATACAAATACTGAATATCCTTCTGATTAATATAAAGATAAATCAACTAAGCCAGCCCAGGATTCAATGTAACAGTAAACTTGAATCCTAATAATTACACAGAGATGGGGAAACAATGGGTAACTACTATGACAAAACGGGCTAACAGCATAAAATAAATGCAGTAAATGAAAGCAACAAGACAGTAAGGTTCAAGCATGCAAAACCAATCTCCAGCCGCCACCCTCAACCTTTACCTCCTAGCCATATGGGAGCTAGGTCTCCCCCTCAGTCCTCCTTTTCCACGATGCCCTAAAAGATACCCCCTCCAGCCTTTTTAATAGCCTCCTGCATAACAGACAAAGTCGAGTCCGTGCCATCCACTGTGCCTTCCACTGGTGTGTTTACATTTTTGCCCTTCCTTTTCCTTGCATAAGTTATTTTTACCATGGGTCCATCATATGCTTCATCCACAATCCAAAGGATTTGGAGTTCCATTTTCTTTGTAATTTCATATTTAAGCCTACTCTTTGGAACTCACTTTCATTCAGATCATTTCTTGTAGAGAGTCTATTAAACTCAATAGTATAATCTGAAACTGACTTACTTCCTTGGTTGCAACCTTGATACATCTGGAATAAGTGTTGTTCATAGTCTGGGGGATGAAATTTATCCATCAACAACTGCTTCATCCATCTCCATGTTCTAATTGGAGCATTCCCATGTCTCCTTCTGGTTCTTTGCAACTAGTCCCACCAAACAGCTGCACCACTTTTAAATTTAAAGGCCACTCACTTCACTATTTACTCTTTGGATGCCTCCATCATCTCAAAGAAACACTCAACCTTTGATAACCAATCCAAAAATTCTTCTATATGGAGATTCCCATTGAAAGTGGGAATATTAGCCTTGATTTTATAATCATCTTGACCTCTTTGTCTACCTCTGCAAGGCTATTCTTGCTGAACAAGTATGTCTTCCTCATATTCAGTATCACTACTACCCAGCAACCTGTCATTTCTAACCGTATTCCTCCTATCTCCTCCTCTCTTAGCTTGCACAGTACCAATGGGGTCTCGGGCAACTCCCCTGACATGCCCACTAGTAGTTTCGCTACCCCTATTGTAGCTAACTCCAAGGTTAGCTACAATCTCACGCAGTTCGGTCATGGATCTTCTTTGTTCGTCTATTGGGCCCGCAGTGAAGCTTCTCCACAAGTTGCGCTAGGTTGTCTATTTGCTTCACCATCATTGGTCATCAAGCTAGGCAATTCCCACACTTTGAAAATGAATAGCTCAATGGCTAACTGTTGCACTTGGAAATTGGATTTCCAAATGCAATGAACAATGAACTTGAGGGTTCTCTCAGGTATTTTTGGAAAATGAATAATCTAATATTCAATCGAAGAAAGAATACATATACAAATATAGTTACTTGCTACAGGGGAGAGACAGAACTACCCCTGAATATATAATAGAATTACAAAACAGAAATAAATAGACTACCTGTTAGACCCCTAATTAATTTAGTTTATTCAAGAAGGGCTAAGGATGACGGGGAACAAACACTTAGTGAGGCTAAATATTTGATTTGTAGGCCCCCAATCAATCAGGTCTATTCTAGAAGAATAAACGGGCCGGAGACAAGGATTAATGGCCGAAGAGGGTGTTTTCTGAATAAGGAAGTTAATTGGTCAATGGTTTTATTGAAGGATTGTTGTCAGGGCTCTTTTTAGGCAAGAAACGTTGTCAGAGTTAATGTTTTCTGATTAGGAATAAAACCTGATTACCAGGTCATTAGCTACTTTAATTCCTAGTTTGAATTTGAGTTATTTCCTTATTTGTAAGAGTCAGTCCAGTGTAATTATCAAACTATATATAGCCATTTTTTTTATTGAATAAAGTATGCAAGATTTAACCTATCAACCAACTATTGATATAGGAGGCCCAAGCAACCTCGAAACTGCCTACCAGAAGGAAGTTGGATCCCTCGAAGCATCCAATCCCTGAGTTAATCTATCAAGATAGATAAACTTAGGAAAAATGACCCAACATCCTCGCCTGTGGTCAAATACTATACTAAATAATCAAAAATGGCTTGTAACACTACCACAATAACAGTAACTACCACATGCTAAAATAAGAAACAATATACATCACATAATATTAAAGTTAGCTATCCCTCTAGGACTTCTTAGACTTCTTGGCATCCAATCCTGACAAGTACTCCAATGCAATTTGTTATGCATTAGAGAAGTTTTTTTTTGGCATTATCACTATGTAAGGTGCGCACAACAAGATCAACTTGAGTTCTAATTTCAGCACAAAAAGCATAGAAAGTCGAAAATAACTCAAAATGATTATTATTCAATAAAGCCAAGTTGTATGAGAATTATCATCCAAAATACAGAAAAAGAAAAAAAAAAGCCAAGACTCTGTGGCATGGACTCCTAACACCAGAACGAATAATCTCAGAGGGGAACACAACCCGTTTAATGACTCTAGCATGATATGTGACTATGATGCTTGGCCAACTAACATGACTCACAATTCAAAATGGAAATAGAACTTAAGCTAGAACATAATTACATTAGAATGACCCAACCATCCATGGCACATGATTATGATGATGAAGGGGCGATAGACTAATCAAGCAAGCAACCATCCATGGCATAGGATCATGCATGTTTTCATGTATGTACAATCCATTGGACTCAACCTCTACCAATAATCTTCTTTGTCCTAAGATCCTAGAATAAACAATATGTAAAAAAAAAAAAATGAAGGCTACAAATAAGAGCATGAGTAATTTGCTAACAAAAAACAAATTCAAAGGAATTGTTAAAGCACAAAACGAAATACAAAGATGTTAAAGAGTTATATTCTAATTAGGAGTTATCATCTAATTAGGATATGTTAGAAAGTATGACAGATAGGCTATGAGATTTGTGAATGTCTAAACCTACTAGGTTGGGCTTGTACTATAGTACATCTGTACTTGACTTAATTTTTTAATTATAAATAGACACACAAGGAACTTGACAAGTCAAGCCAGTGATCTCATTCGCATTCTTTCCTCTCCTTTCTATTCACTGACAACTTTGCACAAGATAGTATAGTTTTGTAAAGATTAGTCTTCTAGTTCAAAGATTACTTTGTATTTCTGCTTCATCTCAAAGAGTTAGTCTTGTAGTCAAATTCTATATCAAAGTATTATAAATAGAAGTACAGGGGCTGAGGTGTGG
The DNA here is from genome assembly GCA_034509205.1 of Ceratonia siliqua. Lineage (NCBI taxonomy): Eukaryota > Viridiplantae > Streptophyta > Magnoliopsida > Fabales > Fabaceae > Ceratonia > Ceratonia siliqua. The sequence continues at coordinate 72,434 of JASKGM010010060.1, read as the reverse complement.
ATTTTCCTTCAGACACCCCATATAATTTGAACATGCTATCAGGGCCTAATTGACCACAAAACCCTAATTCTCAACCATTGTCATTGTCAGCAGGCACTATTCCTAGCAGCTTCAAGAAAACCTGACCCTGCCATTGTGTTCCAACCATCCAAACCTGCCATAACCCAAAAGTTCACCAGCAAACTTGCCACCATATGCCGCCACTGAAAATGGACAAACTAGTGGGATGGGCTTGTACTAGTTGTACTACCCTTGTACTTAACCAAGTTTGAATAATAAATAAACACAAAAGGAACTTGAAAATTCAATTCATTGACCCCATTTGTAATTCTCTCTTCTATCTTTCTCAATGACAGACTTCAATGGTAGTGAATGATGATTTTTATGAATCAACAGAGTTTGAGCAGTCTCAATTAAATGACGATTTTTACATTCAACAATGCCATTTTCTTGAGGAATATGTGCACATGAAGATTGATGGAGAATACACAGTGAAGACATATAGTTTTGGAAAGTTAAGAAAAATATTCACGGGCATTATCACTGCGTAAAATGCAGATAGAAACACCAAATTGTGTCTTAAGCGCTAAACAAAACTGCTGAAAGATAGAGAAAAGTTCAGAATGATTTTTCATAAGAAATAACCAAGTACGTATAGAGAAATCATCAACGAAGTCACAAAATATTGAAAACCAAAAGGAGATCAAACACGACTAGGTCTCCAAACATCAATATGAACTAAATGAAAAGGAGAATCTTCTCTACTATTTGTACGTTGAGCGTGTTTGTTTACCAAGTCACTATGACTCATAGTCAAGGGTAGACAAATTAGAGAGTTGAGGGACCATCTTTTGGAGTTTGGAGAGACTAGGGTGACCCATACAACTATGGATAATGGCAGGGGAACTAGTCAGATAGTTGGAGATGCTATAGTGAGATGATCAAGACCATGTGACTCACGCCGTATACTAATCGTCCGTCCCGTACTCCGGTCCTACACAACAAAAGATTTATCGAAAAAGGTAATGGTACAATTAAGGGAGTGAGTTAATTTACCTATAGAAATGAAATTAAAAGGACAATTAGGAACATAAAGAACAAAGTTTAGGGACAATGAAGGTGTAGGCAAGGGATGCTCGATGCCTTTGGCCATAGTTTTGGAACTATCTGCAAGAGTAACAAAAGATGTGGAACTAGAGATACATGAAAATAATTTCTAGTAACCAGAGATGTGATCAGATGCTGCAGAGTCTAGGACCCAAGGTCCAAAAGATGACTGATATAGGCCTGCAATGGAGTTACCTAAAAGGGCAGAGGTAAAGGTTGCTTAGTATTTGGAATTTTTGATGCTTCCGAGGTAACTTCTAACCATGACATTTTAACCTGGATAGAAGGAAGCTCAAATAGAAGCAAAACAAAGACAAATAGGTGAGGAAAATATCAAAACAAAGGCAAAAATAGGCCAACTAGAGACAGATTCACCGCGTTGGAGAGTACAGCAATGGTGATGAGGCTTGGGATAGGCCGAAAATGGAGATTTGCACAGTTATGGGCAGATCGGAGGTTCACAGGAGCTCTCACATGTCGACACGTGGGCAACTAGCAGAAAAGAGACGAGCAATGCGTGACAGTGCATTTGACGATGGCGCTGGACCAAAGTGACAACCAGCGGTCTCTGAGTCTACAGAGAGTGCGGCTAGGGTGACTACACAGCCAAATAGTTGGACTCGATGCCACAACCTTACAGGTCTACTGGATAGAATAGAAAATGCAGAAGGATTCTAGGCCAACCAAGTTGGCTCGGATACCATGAAAAACTAGAGATAAAAGAGAGGAGACACACATAATTTCAGAAGTGTGTTCAGTCAATGACACACAGTAAAACTTTCTATTTATACTGTGAGAAGAATATTACAAGATTTATGGTACAGCATTGAATACAGCAATTAGTCAACCACAGCTAATCCTAAATTAGTGCTAATTACAACTGTTAGGATCAATCACACTAATCAAGCAAACAATCACAATCACACTAAATCAATAACTCTTAACATCAGCAATATCTGAACCACTTGAACAGCTTTCCACAAGACAATAATGGCTACCTAGACCTCCAAAGTACTGGATAAAGGCTAAAACATTTATGTAAAACTATCGTCTGGTCTTGAGCACTAAAAATCGAACTCCTCCAGGCCCAACTCAACAAAAGTGCAACCCCTTTGGCTTGAAAGTACCAAAACAACACTTACCCACTCAAAAACCAAAGATTAGAGAGCAAAAACGCACAAAACCACAATATTTTCATGTGACCCACCCTCTGCACCAAGATCTCGCTGATTCCCACGCTTCTAGACCCCCACAAGCCAGACCATCGTCCTCTATTTTTATTTAGTTGTTGTGGAAGAGAAAAAAGTTGTTTTTCAGAAAAACAAAACCTTTTTTTTGGTCTGTGTATGGCCAACACAGAATTCAGTTTCAAAAAGCAACAAAATCTATTTTTCTGCTATTGGAAAGAAGCAAAGAACTGAAGCTTCTTCTGCAAAGTAGAATAAACTAATTTTTGTTGATAAAAATACTAACTCAAATAAAAAAATTACAAATATTATCTCGAACAACAACAATATTCCTAAAAGCGCTTTTCAAAAGATTTGGCGAAACACAAAATTGCTTCTTAGTTACAGAGCCTGTTTGGATGGACTTAAAAAAAATTAATTTTATGAAGGTGCTTCAACTAGAAGGACTTTTAGTACAGAAACGTGGGCCATCAAAGTGGAATGAAAAATGCGGAGGCAACATAGACGGCGATGGCGACTGCAAAGCGATGGTGACAACGACAACGACAACGACTGCAAAGCAACGGAAACGATGTACATAGGAACGAAAACTTCAGAGGTTAGGTCTTCAGAGGAATTACAAATGCAAAGTCTAATCTTCTTCGGGCTTCTTGCCTTTTGGGGGATATTTTTGTCACCCGCCAGCTCCCCATTCTCTCTCTTCTTTCACATCAGCTTTCTCATAAGCAATAATTTAGCTATAGAAAAAAAGCATAATTTTCTGCTTTTCTCCAAAAGCCCAAACAAACCCTCACTTTCTTGCCAAAAGAACTTTTTTTTTTAAAAAAAAGTGCTTTTCCTAAAACAAATAATACAAACAGGCCCATAGTCTTTTTAAAAAAAGGAAAATTCCAAAACAGCAGAAACTTAGCAACATGGCCAAAGAAGCAACGATTGGACCTACTCTTGTAAAGTACAATAAAAAACAAATAAATGTTTTCTTTAGACAAAAAAAAAAATACCCTTACTCAAATAAAAAGTTAAAATTATTATCCCAAACACAAATAACAATGATAAAAGCACTTTCAGAAAATTTGGCTAGACATCAATCCATTTCTTTGTTACATGGCTCAAAAAAATTTTAAAAAGCAAAAAAAAATATTTACAGCGCAGGCAAACAGGCTCTTTCTTTCACATTAAGCCATAGTAGGAAGGCTTTGCAAATCTGTCTTACGCCTCTTTAGTTTTGGCCAGTGAAATATCAGTATTACCTTTGCTGATCCCAAGGTAAATATGCTTGGCGAAGTTCAACTAAAAACATACACATCGTGAAATTTTAGAGTGCTACTTGTTTTCCTTGAAGCTAATATACTTATTATTATTTAAAGTCCTCTGATACTATCTTACTGAATGCAAATTTCAGTCACTCCACCCATAAATCTAACAAACCTGAACCGATTGACACCTGCAATACATCAGATTGCCAGTGTTTTTTATACAACTGATTCCCTTCCACACATCTTTTTATCACCAGATGGATCTAATTTCGCACTCACATGCCCTAAATACCGACATATGCCCAGCTTGTGATATTCCCCAAAGGATTAAGATAATAAGTTGGCAAACTTGATCTTCAGACTTAGCATATCTTGGGTTATGATGTCCTTCGAAAGAACTTTCTCAAGCACAGTTGCAAGCATTTAATTATGATAATTAGTGCTCTTTATGAAAAACAAAAGCATTCCTTGAAGTATTGAATAAACAAAAATATGATGCAAAACTCACCAAGAAGCAAGTCTGTGTGCTCCTTTAGTTTCTCTACCAATGCTTTGACCTGTGGATTAACAATTAGGACAAAATAATTTTTTTTTACTAAGTATTAATGATTAATCAATTGGATCAAGGAAATCTAAAGCAATCGAAGAGAATATAATATATAAGATGCCTAATAATCTTCAAGGGCATTTAACTATGCCATCATAATTAAGTTTTGAGCCAATGGAAATATTCATCATAACAACCTACTTCATGGTGCTTTGTATGTGAAAATGTTAAAAACACCATAATGAATGGTTTTTTGGCAATAATAATTTCTTATTTCACTACAGCAAAGTATGTTATTCCAAGCACAGATGATACCTCATCTTGTCGTCTCAAACCTTCAAAGATGAAAGGCTTCAAAACTATCACAACTGTTAATCCATTCACAGACTTTATTTTTTTTAAAATATCAACAGCAACAGCGTGGTCTGATCCATATCCTGCACTAGCCACCTAAAGAAGAAAAATAATGGAAAATTCAAAAAGGGGAAAAACAATTTGTTGATGGTTAGTTTCTTGTGAGAGAATAAACATGGTCATACAAATCACTTTGACAAACTATAGCTAGAACACTAATACCACTTTAAACATATTCTGTTAAATGAATAATATCTGTAGTCCTTGACAATTTTTTTCAGCATAAAATAAAATTTTATTAGAAGGAAAGAAGGACTACATCATCATCATCATCATATAATGGATATGGTATTCCCCCACGGCCTGTTTGGAGATGCATTTCTTCCATAAGGCAGAAAAATCATCATCATCATCATCATATAACTCCTTTAAGCACTCAACCAACAATTTCTTGCTGCCAAGTTGTCAGTAAAGTGGCCCTTCTACTTAGAGCCTCTGCAACTCTATTAATGGTACCCCAGCTTTATGTTTCAAAACAAAAGTGAACTTATGTAAAAAGGCAGACCACCTGGCACACATACTACTTAGATGTCTCTGAGTATTAAGAAATTTCAGAGCTTGATGATCAGTGTAGAGAACAAATTCCCTTTGATCTAGGTAATGATCCCAATATTTTAAAGCTCTTACTATAGCATAAAATTCTTGACCATAAGCGGACCACTTACTTCTCACGTCATTTAATTTTTCACAAAAATAGGAAATGGGCCTCCCTTCTTGGGACAAGACAGCCCCAATGCCAATGCTTTATGCATCGCATCAACCTCAAAAATCTTTTCAAATGAGGGTAGGGCCAATACTAGAGCACTGCACAATTTATCTTTTATAAGCTAGAAACTATCTTCTTGTTGTCCTCCCCATTTGAACTGACCCTTCTTCATACAATCAGTGATGGGAGCCACAATAGAACTGAAATTCTTAATGAACCTTCAATAGAAAGCCGCCAATCCATGGAAACTTCTCACTTCCGAAATAGTTTTAGGTGTTGGTCACTCTTGGATTGCTTTCACTTTGCTGTCATCCACATGGACCCCTTGAGCACTTATCACATACCCCAAGAACAAAATACTAGGGATCATGAAATCACATTTCTTCAAGTGTATGTAAAGTTTGTTCTCTTGAAGGGCTAACAACACTTCTCTAAGATGAAACAAATGATCCTCGTCACATTTACTATAAATAAGGATATTATCAAATTAAACGACAACAAATTTCCCAATAAAGGGTTTGAGAACCTGGTCATGAGTTTCATGAATGTACTAGGGGCATTAAATAGGCCGAAGGGCATAACAAGCCACTCAAATAACCCCTCTTTGGTCTTGAATGCAGTCTTCCACTCATCACCACATCTAATTCTGATTTGATGGTAGCCACTTCTCAAATCAATCTTGGAGAATACCTAAACCCTTCAAGTATATCAAGCATGTCATCCAATCGTGGTATAGAAAATCGATACTTCAAAGTTATCCTGTTAATAGCCCTGCTATTAATGCACATTCTCCAAGTACCATCTTTCTTAGGTGTTAACAAAGCTGGTACAGCACAAGGGCTGATACTCTCTCTGATGAGGCCCTTCTTTAACAAATCCTCCACCTAATTCTTCAATATTTCACCCTCCTTGGGACTCATTCTGTAACGAGGGTGGTTAAGGAGACTAGCACCAGGAATAGGGTCTATTTGATGTGAATCTCTCTAATTGGAGGCAACTTGGTTAGGTAATTCTTCAGAGAGCAATTCTGAGAAATTCTCTAGCAAATGCTTCACTTTCTCTGGGATTTCCTTGGCTGGTTTCCCAATGGCAGCCGTGGGTAGGTTCGTAATAAGAATCACATGCACTTCTTTGGACTCTTTAGCAACTCCTTCAAACTCCCTTTCAGATTGGACAATAGTCAAGAATGCCTTTCCCCCCACCTTAGAAGTTTTGGGGCTGGTTTGCCCATATTTAGTGGGAAGTATAGCAATGTTGTGCCCATTCTACCGAAACAAGCATACATTATCTCTCCCTTTGTATGTAATACCCACATCATATTGCCACGGTCTACCTAATACTACTTCATGTCAATCATATCGCATACTTCTTCATCTGCATAATACTTCCCAATTGAGATAGAAACTTTACAAATTTGATTCACCCTTTCACTTGGACCCTTCTTTACCCAACCAATCAAATAAGGAGATGGATGGGGATCAGTGGTTAAGCCCAAGTACTCAACTAGCTTCTTGGATACAAACATGTCACAATTACCGTTGTCAACAATAATATTGCAAATCTTACCAACGATGCTGCACACTGATTGAAAAATGTAATGCCTTTAAGAAATTTCCTCTTGATTATGGGAATAAAGGATCTTCGGCAGAAATAAGTTGATATATTATCCGTCATAATCCTCCTCCCCAACAGCATTATACACCTCATCATCATACTCCAATTGTTCCCCTTCATCCTCAAGTTCTTCTTCTTCCTCATGCTCCATTAAATTAACGGGCTTCCGAGAATGACACTCATTGGATTTGTGCCTCTGCTGTCCACACCGGTAGCATTTCACCATGGATGAATTATGGCAAGGGTCAAAACCCTTGGAGGCCCCTGGAGTAAAGGATCTGTTGCCTTGCTTCCCTCTACCATTACCCCTAATCACAACTCCCTTAGGAGTATCCATGTTCTTTGGAGTGGGTCCAGAGGCACTAAATTGAGGTGCCTTACCCTTCCCAGAACTAAAGTTGCCTTCACTCCACTTTCTCCTAGAGTAAGTCTATGTACTTTCCTTTTTCTCCATCCATTCATCCTTCAAAGCCATATTACAAGCATCATTCACTTTCAAGAGAGTTTGGAGGCCAGACTTTTCTCTAATTTCTTTTCTCAACCCCTTTACATATTTGGCCACTTTCTGAGACTCAACTTCATTTAGATTGTTTCGCAGAGACTGTCTATTAAATTCAGCAGTATAATCCATTACAGACTTATTGCCTTGATTACACCTCTGATACAATCGAAATAAGTGTTGTTGGTAATCAGGTGGCAAAAATCTTCCCATTAATTTTTGCTTCATTTTTCTTCAACTCCTGATGGGTTCCTTTCCTTGTCTCATCCTATTTAACTTGTAGTTTGGTCTGATTTTGAAGTAGAAAATAATGGAATAAAATCTCTTTATTCTCTATATGGTATCAAAGCATACAAAAGAATTCTCAGTGCGTGTGACGGCGTCTGCTTCCCGGTGTTGGTTTCAGATTTCGACTCCACCATCGTGTTCGGAAAGCTCCTGCCGGTGAAACCCTAGAACGGCGCCGTCCAAATCGCCGCCACACGCCGCTCGTCTCCTTTTGCCTAGCGAAGTTTTAAACTTCCAATTTGCCATTTCCGGCGAGTATTTGATGACACCGCCTCAGCCATCGTCCTTAGAACACTCCAACTGGCCTGTCCCCAAAATCTGGTCACCGACCTCCTACCCACGCACCCCCACACACCACCGTGACTGAAATATGCCCAAAAAAAAAGGATTTTTTTCACATAATGGCCATTACTCATAGCACCATCTCAAATGCTACTTTTTCCGGTGGCCATAATGTCAAAGAAAATCTTTCTCTTCCAATCACAGGGCACAAACTCAATGGCCAAAACTATATTCAATAGGCCAAATCTATTTCCATGTTTATTTTAGGGAAAGGGAAGGATGAGTATCTCTCTGGAGACCTCAAACAACCAGATAGTGAAAATCAGTCTTTTCGAAAATGGAAGACCGAAAATAGCATAGTGATGTCATGTCTTATTAACACCATTCACATTGAAATTGAGCAGAACTTCATGTTCTATGATACTGCCAAAGATATCTGGGAAGCAGTCAAAGAAACCTATTCTGATCAAGATTACACAGCTGAAGTGCTAGAAATCAAAAGCAATCTCCATCATCTTCGCCAAGGAGAATCTTCAGTCACTCAATATTATAATGCTTTGACTCGATTGTGACAACAATTGGATGTACTTGAAAAAGTTGAGTGGGATTGTACCACCAATGCAGCTAAGTATAAGAAGATTATTAAAGGTAACCGAGTTGCTAAGTTTCTGCTAGGCCTAAATAAAAATCTTGATGCAGTACGTAGATGCATATTTGGAATGAGACCTCTTCCCTCCATCAGAGAAGCATTTGCAGAAATTAGGAGGGAGGAAAGTAGGAAGAAACTCATGTTGGGTGAATCCAACAATACCAACATTGAAAGTTCAGCATTGGCATCTCGGGCTGTACAAAATGGTGAAAACCAAGGCAAGAAAGGAAGGGCCTGGTGTGACCAATGTAGAAAGCCTGGGCATACCAAAGATACATGCTGGAAACTTCATGAAAAACCAGCAGATTGGAAGCCTAAATATGTTAGAGAAAGAGACTCGAGGACTTACTGTAATGTCTAGGTCAGAGGAAATATCAACCATTGAACCATTCAGCAAGGAACATATTGAAATGCTGCAGAAAATGCTAGGCCAATTCTAGCCAACATCTTCATCCACTGCTTCCATTGTCGGCATAGGTTCTGTGGCCCAAAGAGGTGATTTTGTGAGTGCTTTTAAGGTCCAATATAAGGTTCAACAACCCTAGATTACTGACTCAGGAGCCTCAGATCACATAATTGGTAATGCCTCTTTTGTTCATTCAATTAAATCCATGTTCAGAGCACCATAAAGTCAATATAACATATGGTACTTTATCCAAGGTGGCTAGAACAGGGTCAATTAAGATTTCAAAGGACATCACTCTAAACTCAGTGTTATTTGTTCCTACTTTAACATATAAACTGTTGTCAATTAGCAAACTTACCCGTACCACCTTTATACGGCCTTGAGTGAGTCTCAAATCTTCACCAAAGAAATTGTTCAATTGCATGGGCTTCCCAGTTATATTGTTTCTCCTCCATTCTATTCTGCAATGTCTCAAAGCGCCCTCTCTCTAAGTTTTTTCACGGAAGTAGCAACTCACTACAGGCAATTCCTCTTCACTGATTCCCTCAACCCTTCTCTCCTTCTAAAGTGTGTCAATGCTTTCTTTTTTTCCACCTCTCTCTCTCAACTATGTTGGTATTTCTTTTTTATGGTCTATGGTGCCGTGGTGGAGTAATCTTAATGTGGTGGGGTTGGATCATGGCATTTTAACGGTCACATTCGCACACCCACAACTAACTAAATAATTTCATAATCTCTTTTATGTTTAAGGAAATATGTTGCCATTCACTATTGTATTTAATTTTTTGGTTTTAATAATAAATATTTTATTATATCTTTATTGAATTATAATTTTCTTATTTACTTGTAGATATAAATTACTATTTATTATATATTTATTTATATAATATATTTTGTCGTACCCATACCCTAGATTTTTAAAAAATATATTGTCATATCTCATACCCGTACCCACCCGTACCCTTGCAACATAGATCTGACATCATGTTCAAATTTAAGGCTAAAGCAAAGATTTAGAGGTTGAAGGAAAACCCACACCAATCAGCCCCTTGTACCTTCCTTTATTTATAATACTATAAAAGAGTTTAACTACGAGATAAACTCCTAGAAATAAAGCTAAAATACAAAGCAATAATTAACTCAAGTAAATTACTAAAGTAAATTAGAAGACTATTTTAATTAAAAGACTATTTTAATTAGAAGATTATATTAATTAGACGATAACTCTTTAACAGCTACCTTCAGAAAATCATAAGCAGAACAGGATAATGAAAACCAGTTTTTGTAGATACTCTTAGCAGCTAAATAGATGAAAGTTGCAACTATTGTAACAAAGACTCATACTACAAGATTTGAGGGTAAGGAATGTACAAACAAGGACAATAGCCTTTGAGCATAACTTCAAAAACAGCGAAGCTTTGACAATTCTTGGAAGAGATTCTGCAGAAGTAGCCCATAATATCAGTCTGATACCTTTCAATGAATGATAGAGAACAAAATAGTAAATATATATATCCTCAAACAGCCGAAATTCATTTACAAAACAAGGCCAATCAAGACATCCTTTTCCATATTCTATTTCTTTTCTTTAACTTGAAAAGCTATGGTTTATGTAACTTGTCTTCTAGTATTAGCTTCATTTTCATAGCACATAATGAACCGAGAAGAACTTTTACTTTTTTATAACTAGTTAGACAGCATTTAAAAGAATATATCAATACATATTTCTATATAAGATTAGACAACTTAGAATTATGATGTGTGTAATTTCGGGATAGTGAGGGAAAAGGAGTGATGTAGGACAAGTTGCCATGGAGTTTCTTGATAAGCGAGACTTTCACAAAAGTCTAGCAAGTAATGTTTTAATTATGTTTATGTTCCGATTTGGGTTCTGTGTTGTTGCTGTGTGGTTGTTATCTTATTAGTGTAGTTGTAATCCCGTTTTATATTATTAGTTCTGATGTTAGAAGTCAGTGTGCAATAGGTGCTGTTATGTTTTCCTTATTTGGTCAAATATGTTGTATTTTAGGGGTATTTCTGTAATTCTTCCCTAGAGATATTTGCTGAAACTTATATGTAATTGTATGATAGCCTTAATGAATATTCAGTTCAAACTTTCTACTTCAGACTAGTGTCTTTCGAAAGTGTTACAGTTCACTAAACAGTGTATTTCTGGAATTTCTTCCAAATTTCTCTTAAATCTTGCGTTTGCAAGTCTTCAGATCATTTTGGTCTATTGTATCATCCTCTGCGCTACTCCTAGTGGGATCAGAGCAAGGGAATTTGCCCAAGTTCATGGCCAGTGGAGGAGAGCAAGGACATTACAGTGCTAATATGGGAGAAGAGGCATTATGAGCTGCAATAGAAACCCAGAGGCATGCGATGGAGGATGCAGTGGCTGAACAACAACGCCAAATGACCAAGTTGAGGGCCATACTCGCGAAACTTGGCGTTAGGGGTGCGCGTAAGGAGACTGTAGCAGCTGTTGAACAGAGAGGAGGTGTTAGGCGTGCTTGAGGAGTGGGAATTCACAATACCCAAGACCGAAATGCTTCATTTCCAGCAGAAGAAGCTTCAAATTCAGAACCTGCAGTTTTAATTCATCATGGGCAGAATAATAGGAGTCAACAGCAACAAAGGGGGCTTGAAAATCACAAGATGAAGGCTTACTTGCCTTCATTCAATGGCAATTTCTATATTGAAGAGTTTTTAGATTGGACAACTCAAATAGAATGTTTCTTTGAGGAGATGAAAATACCAGATGATAGAATGGTGAAATTAGTGGCTTCCAAACTCAAGGATGGGGCAGCCTATTGGTCGGAACAATTGAAGAGGGCTAGACGTGGTCACGGAAAAGAACCGATCCATACTTGGAAGAAAATGAATAAACTACTAATGCAAAGGTATTTGCCTCTTAATTACCAGCACTATTTGTTTCTAATGCATCACAACAGTTGGCAAGCTGAACAAGAGAGAGCAGCATCTCGAAGTTATTTAAACAAAGGTGATAATTTGGTTGATTGTGAGATTTATTTGGCGAAAAAAGCGACTCAGAATTGTCTACAATTTACCTGAGAATCCAAGTCTTCAATAGAGGATGTTCGCATAAATCCATCGAAGGGTTGTTGCAGTGGTGTAAGGCATCAATATGCACATGCTGATTCATTTTCCAGAGATGTATCAATACAAGACAATGCCGCAAAAGCGGAGATCTTTGACCTTTATGATTTTTTGGAAAGCAACTCTGAATTTAGAGTTGAGTCACTTTATGTGGCTTCCGAAGATGATGATAGCAGTCAAACAAGTTCTTTATCAACTTCAACTTTAAGCCCAACCGAGGCTGAAGTTTTCACAAAAGACCAGTTAGTGGGGCATGGTTTTACTACCTTGGAAATTAATGACATAAAATTGGTGGTTAACGTCTTCCCTAGTTTTATTTTGTATGGGAATACCTATTCCACCTAGTCTCGGTTAGTATTTTCCTACTATACCAGGAAACCTGAAGATTTAACTATCAATGGAAGTGGAGAAGCTTTTAATTTTGAATGGGCAATTGATGATTATAGATTTACTGAAAGGATAATTCAAAACTTTATTCAATGATATTCTACGTCTTATAATCAGAACACAATACAAGTTAAATAGGAGAGGGAGAAGTAAATGCAACTACCAATCTGAACAACCAACTACTTAGCCACCAACAACCAACTACTCAAAAAAAATGATAATAGACTTTAATTTCAAATCTACACTCTCCTCAAGCTGGACAATATATGTTTATCATTCCCAGCCTGGATAAAAGATTTTCAAACTGCTCACTGTTGAGTACTTTAGTGAGGATGTTAGCATTTTGTTGGGATGAAGGAGTATAATCCACTTTAATCACTTTCTGATCAATCTTTTCCTTAATAAAGTGCCGATCAATCTCAATATGTTGTCCTATCATGATGAACAGGGTTTTTTGCAATAAGAATAATAGCTTGATTGTCACATTTTAGCTTAATAGGATCACTAGATGAAATATTCAATTCTGCAAGAAGTCTTGTTACCCATATACCTTCACATATTCTGAGAGCAAGTGCTCTGAATGCTGCTACAGCACTACTTCTTACCACAACTGATTGCTTTTTACTTCTCCAAGTGACTAAGTTTCCCATCACATAGGTGCAATAGCCTGAGGTATATCTTCTGTCTGTTAAGGACCCTGCCTAATCAGCATCAATATACACCTCTATATCATCGTTAAACCCCTTTTTAAAGAATAAACCTTCCTCAGGTGCTTTCTTGAGGTATCGAAGGATCTTGTACATAGCTTCAAGATGTTCACTAGTTGGATTATTTATAAATTGACTCACCACACTAACTGCAAAGCTGATGTCAGGTCTAGTATGAGACAAGTAACTGAGCTTACCCACCAGTCTTTGCTATCTTCCTTTGTCAATTGGTGTGGCCCCTTCACTTATATCAAGTTTCTTGGAGGTATCCATAGCAGTGTCAATAAGTTTACAACCAAGCATTCCTGTTTCTTTTAAAAGATCTAGTGTATACTTCCACTGAGAAATAGATATGCCTGTCCTTGATCTAGCAATTTCCACCCCAGGAAGTATTTTAAAACCCCCAAATCCTTGATCTCAAATTCTTTGGCTAGGATACCTTTCAAGTAATCAAACTCCTCTGCATCATTTCCAGTCAGAATAATATCATCCACATAAACGATGAGAATTGCAATTTTACCTCAAAAGGATTTCTTAGTGAACAAAGTATGGTCTGATTGTCCTTGAGCAAAACCATGTTTCTTGATAGCTATGGTAAATAGCTCAAACCAAGCCCTAGGAGATTGTTTAAGACCATACAGAGATTTTTTTAATCTGCACACAGCATTATTGTTGCTAGGATTATCAAGACCAGGAGGAATTTCCATATAAACCTCGTATGCCAAATTACCATTCAAGAAAGCATTTTTTATGTTTAGTTGATGAAGTGGCCAATCAAAGTTGGCAGCCAAAGAAATGAGAATTCGGACAGTATTTAGTTTAGCCACTGGAGCAAATGTCTCTTGATAGTCAATTAGGTCTGTGTAAAACCTCTTGCCACAAGTCTCGCCTTGTACCTTTCAATACTCCCATCTGCCTTATATTTGATATTAAATATCCATTTCCAACCTACAGCTTACTTTCCATTTGGTATATTAGTGATTTCCCAAGTGTCATTATTTTCCAGAGCTTGAATTTCTTCTTAAACTGCCTTCCTCCATTGAAGACGTTTCATTGCTTCTTGTATGTAGTGAGGAATAGTGACAGTATCTAAGCTTGAAGTAAAAGCCCTATAAAAGGGTGATAGTTCTCATCTGTCACAAAATTAGCAATCTGATACCTGGGATACCAAGTATATGTTTTGGTACCTTTCCTTTGAGCAATAGGTAATTGAAGATTATCTTCAGAGGAGGAACTAGGATGAAAGATATTATTACCTTGGGTCATAGAATCTGACTCAGGGGCTGATGTTTGGCAATGATCTTCCTCACCAACAACTACTACCTACGACTACTAAGCAACCAATAGATACAAAAGGCTAAGTCAATGTCCAATCCTACACAACCAACTGCCACTCTGTTGGCTCCATAGATCACATATGGCAATGAACACATCATTCTCCCCTCCCTTCAAAATCCTTGCCTGCAAGGATGAATTCCATATAGGACTTGAAAATTGCCTTTGGACCTTAAAAAATCCTTGGAAGAGTATCAGCTTGAAAAGGATGTTAAGTGAGGGTCCAGACGTATCCCTGTGAAAGTCTCCAATGATGTCACCAATAACAGTTGCTTTGTGTGGACCCGACCCTTTTGGACCAAGGCCGCTTGCAAGCTCTAAAGCGCCAGCCTCAATGTACTTCTTGGCATGATTCCCAACACCACCATTGTCGGATGCAAAGATAGCAATATGTACACCTGACACAAGGGATCCAACAAGGAATAGAAACAGCATGACATGGAAATCAAACATGAAAGATGACCAAGCAATTGGTTGATGCTCAGAGACAAATGATCAGAATGTGATCCTTAGCATATGTTAAGTCAAGCAAGGAGTAGAACCCACCTATCCATGGGGAAATATAACTAGATGTTGTGCCAACTACCAAAGTAATGGCACCAACACTAACTACACAAGTTACAGTGATCCTCAAAAAAGCTTCAAATAACTTTGAGTCACTAAGCAAATACCTCAACAACTCAACTGCAACTTCAAGACACCAAACTGTCAGAGTTGAGTCCCATAAATTCTTTAACACTTAATGCGAAAACCAAGTAGTGCATTCATGTCAGGAGCTTCATGATTTCCACGTATCAGGTGAACCCTCTCAGGATACTCAATCTTACGAGCGGGAAGCAAGATTATGGTTTCCAAACTGTTCTTTCCTCGATCAACATAAACTCCCAAAAACATATAGTTAATACGTTACGTCCCCTGCAGGAATTCCGTATTCAACAATTAGCCGCATCAAATCACCAAACTCTTTGTGAAGATCACCAAATACTTTGACAAGAGCTTTCAGCTATAGAATAGTGTCTGGCATGTTATCAGTCGATCCTTGCTTTGCTACTTACATCTTAGAATGATCTATTGAAGGAGTCTCCAAATCTCCAAACTCAGTACATTGAAGATATTCATACAGCCTTGCTGTTATTTCTAAAACCTCTTCCAACTCACTCAAGAACATTAACTCCTTTTGTACTGTAAGCCAAGTTTGTATTGTAACTCTTGCCATCTCTGCTATTCTTCATAAGCCCAAAGCAAGACAACCTGGGATTACCATCTGAATCAAACAAGATCATGTAGGCCTTGAGATCATGATACAGAGCCCTCCCTTTACTGCTGCAGTACTCTAGTGTTTGTTCTAAGTACAAGGCCACCCTCAACCTCATCGCCCATTTCATGGGTTGTGCCTCCTAGTGAAAGAGATGCTTAGCTAGAGTTTCATGGGGCCTAAACTCTGTTCCCAGCAACCTCTCATCCCCTTCATAGAAACAGCCCATTAAGTTCGCTACGGCATTAATGTCTCATGGATTCACTCTTATTGCCCCACCAAGAAATGGCGAGCAACTTCTAAACTCAGAAACAACAAGATCGACTTCCATGATACTAAGACCTTCTTCACTATTTTCAAATCTACAACGTTGGGTGATAAGAGGAAAAAACATAGATACACCATCCACACAGTATATTTTCTGCCACAAGAAGCGTCTTGAACATAACTGTATCCCACTCATTGCAGCTACTCCAAAAGAATTATTATCTAACGCCTGACTCGATCCATCATGGTCCAAGTACTCCATGAACTCCCTTTTTGCAAACCATGGGTAATGAGTAGCACCCTAAAACCACTCAAAAGTGTACCATCGCCATAGGTTTTGTGAAGATAGGCACTTAATAAGCTTTCCTTTGTGACTTATTGCACTGTTCCAGAGAGTGGATTTTATGTGTTAACCACTAATAATATTTCCAAACACCCTCATGTCGCGTTGTACCATTGGTTTTGTTTTTTTTCTCTTTCGTCTATGCCTTCCTTTATTTGCTAGACAGACTTGGTTTGTGGTTGAGTCTTTTATGGGTGATAAGGATGAATCATCCCTTTGTCATCAGAACTAGAAGGCACCTTTCCCGGGATTTTCACCAGCTTTAATTTCCTTGAATGTGCTGTAGAAACAGAAGAGCGCTTACCTTCGGAGATAGACTTCTTCACCCCATAAGTAGCCTTTGTCTTTTGGGAACCACTTCTATCAACTTTTCATCTTTGGGTATGAGGTTGCAGGCATCAAGTACCTCCACCATCAACTTGTGAGTACCAACTTGGGAGCTCTTCTTCCCTTCTGGTGCGGATACTTTGGAAGCAAAATTTTCAGACTTAAATAACTTTTGGGTTCTGTCTTGTACAAATCCAAAGCTGGGGCATAAAGGTGAGCCTTGAATAGATTAGGCAGGTGAAGCTAAGGAAGTTTGAAAACCCAAACCAGTAGAAGCTGGTTGCGCTGTCACAAAGAAAAAAAGGGCGTCAAGAAGAGTGAATCTTCATCCTCCTTAGGATACTCATCATAAACAGGGTCAGGTATTTCCTTCTCTTCTTCTTCTCCTACAAATTCAATGGCAAAGAAAGGCATAGATGATGGAGTTCCAAAAACAGAGGGTGAAGCTTGATTCGATTGGTTAACACTGTTTGACGGCATTGATCCGATTGAAGCTTGATTCGAGTTTGACCAGGATTTCGTAGATTTGGTTGTAGAACTCTGCATCCAACTTGCCACGAGTGTCCACGATTGGAACCTACTCTAATACAATTGATGTGTACAATTTCGAGATAGTGAGGGAGAAGCTGAGAAGAACAAGGAAGAACCGAGGAAGTTTGTGAAAGAGGGAGAAGAGATGAGAGAAACAGAGGGATAGAGTAAAGTAGTACTTTTCATTCATAACCCTTCTACAATACCACATAATACATATATAGACATTAACACTACGATGGCAACTCACGGGAGCTCACCAACAACTACTACCTACGACTACTAAGCAACCAACAGATACAAAAGGCTAAGTCAACACCCAATCCTACACAACCACCTGCCACTCTATTGTCTCCATAGATCACATGTGGCAATGAACACATCAAATTATTGGACAAAATCACTGTAATATTGAAGAAAGAGAAAAACCTTCTTCAGTAGACACTAGTTGTAATTGCACTTCTTGAGAATCCTTTATGAGGATATTCCTGCAGAAGGTTAACATTCATTCAATAGGTAATCCATTTTTTGATTGAAAAAAATAGAATTTATAAACAGAAAAAGAAGAGAAGTACAAAGGAGGCTAAGAAATCCTCCAATAACATACATACAAGGAAAAAAAAAAAACAGAGAGAATATATTAACTCAAAACAGCTCTCCAATCCCTCAAGAAATCTAGTGAGATGCCAAAAAAAACTAATCTATCCCATCAAAGACTGGACAGAATGAAGGAAATCTCTAGTTAAAAACCATCATTTCTTTCCAGCCACAAAAACCAAAAGCCTGCAAAAACAGCACATTACCAAAGTAACTTACACTCCTTATTGTTACCAAAGCCTCTAAACTAGATACGTAAAAAATGGACTAAAGAGGTTGGACAAACCCACTGCTCACACTTAAGACTCAAGTCAACACTTAGATCACATCTTTCATCAGGTCTAGCAGAAATAATTTGACCAGCTAAAACCAGTGGCCATTATCTGTTATTTACTCATTTCTTTCCTTAGTTTCTTCTACGCCCAATTGCCCATAAAAAATCATTGAGTAGCATATAAGATGATCAACGATATTGATCATGAGGAAAAGGATACACAAGGACCTTCTCCAGAAATCAAAGCAGAAGCTTCAAATACATAAATGTTTTCAAATGTTAAATTCAATCACTTTTGTGAAATTGCAGAGCAGTTTCTGAGTAATATGTTTTGCATTTGCGACCGAAAGTTTTTGCAGAGGACAGAGAGTGTATCATATTAGCGGTTTGACCAAAGAGATTTTACATATTTACATGATTCAAGTGGGGACATTTCAAAGAAAATTCTCATTCATTACAACTGCTTTCAACTTGTTTTGAGGGCATTTGAGTAAGAGATCCATATCAAATTGCATACAAATTTTTCTTTCACCAAATTCACTACTACTAAAAAATATATAAGAAAATGATTAAAAGAAGCATTTAAAACTAGTGGGTTACCAAAACCGCAGCGACGATAACTGAAAGGGCGACTTCAAGCAAAAGTCTAGAACCGCGTCCTTCCTACTGCCAATGCCAATAACTTCGATGAACCCAGATTTTGTTCCTCCACTGTCTCTTCCGCCATACCCAATTGACAAGGAATCTTGCTCTGAGCTCATCGTGAATCCAACAAAAGATTTTAAATTGCGACTCCATCGGAACCCAATTTTACGGCAACGAAGAGAGCACCCATACCAAACTTGTTTGGAAGAAAATGGGCATAACGAAGCCTTAGAAATTGCCTGGAAGCTGGTAAATGGAGGAAGCTCCATTGATACGGGCACAGTCTGTAGAGATAAGGCCTTCCAATATTGGAATGCGCTTGACAAAATCACAATCATGCGAAAATGACCATTGTTTTACCAAACGCCGGGCAGCTTCACGTCATCCCACACCGGAGGCAGTGGGCTCCATATGAATCTAACTCTGCCGTAGGGTGCGCCATATAAAATATGAGTCGAATAATATAAATAATAATATATAAAATTATATAAGTTATTAATTGTATAAATTTTTATATTATTATGTATTTATTATATTAATATATAATATATAAGATTATATAATAAAATATTTTTTTATGTGATGGTTAATAAAATAATATTTTAATATATAAAAATAATATTAAATTTATGTTATGAGATAATAATGATGACAATGACATGATAATGATAATAAAAGCAATAACAATAGTAGAAGCAATGGTGAAGGTGGAGATGGAGGTAACGATGGCGATCGAGGTGGTGGTGGAGGCACAGTCGAAGTGGTGGCAATGGCAACAACATGGAAAGTTATAGAAAAAATTTTATCATGACTTATCCCACCCTTCTTGTTATATAGTAACCATCATATAAAAAATTTTAATCTTATAAGTTTATACAATCTTTAAGCACAATCCTAAGCAAGCACCTCACTAAACTCCTCGTGGGAGTTTTAGCACTAACTCTAGAAGTAATAGGCTTCTTCATATTCTTTTTGCTCAATTT
Source organism: Ceratonia siliqua (assembly GCA_034509205.1). Taxonomy (NCBI): domain Eukaryota; kingdom Viridiplantae; phylum Streptophyta; class Magnoliopsida; order Fabales; family Fabaceae; genus Ceratonia; species Ceratonia siliqua. The sequence continues at coordinate 52,708 of JASKGM010010060.1, read as the reverse complement.
CTTCTGTTGTAAATTCTAGGTTAAACTATATAATTATCTTCTTTACTATATTTTATACTTCAATAGTGTTTAAGAAAAACAAATAATACAGTAAAGAATTTTAGATTCCATCACTAGTAAGGCAGTTATTTACTTTTGATTAGTATAATGAAAGATAAGTATAGCAAGAGGGGATGAATTGGCATACCTCAAAAATTAAGATACTACAATGATAAATAAAATATGATTCCTTAATGCAATATCAATGACTTTCAAAGTATCAAAGATGACGTAGTGCAGTAAGCGATTGTGCAAAGATGGGTGACTTAGTGTGATGAAACAATTAGATGAAGTTCAAGTAATCAATTAACTAAAAGGTTATCAATTAACTAAATGATTTTAAGTTAATTGAAAATGCAAGACAATATTAACTTCAACACATAAATCAAACAAAAGTAAGGGGAGATGAAAGGGAAGAGTAAACAAGTGTTTATCCTAGTTCAACCCCTAATAAATGATACCTACTATGATGCCCCATCTTAAGGAGCGGGAACCACTGACAAGTAGTACCCTATCAGCCTACACTTGAATCCATATGCAACTTTAAGAAACAAATGCAATTGAAAGAAAGTTAACTATCATATAAACTTTGAAACACAACTTGAGGAAACCTTTCGAAATTTTCAATAGTTTTTCTTGAAATTTGGATATATAATACAAACAAAAGTGCAAGGTGGACAAGCCCACCATACAACATAATAGGCCTCCGTGGCCGAATAACAGAGACCACTAAACATAAACACATTTCAAAAACATAACATTCAAAATGCATAATAATAATTCCAAACTACACATAACACTTGATATCACTCCACTTTGAGTAGCTAAAGGGTTGACTGGAGGAGGAATAGCCGAAGAATCTGAAAAATGTTAAACAACGAAGAACGAGTCATAAGGACTAATTGAGTAGGAAAAATCTACCATAGGGTACAAACTTTCTATAACAAAATATATGAACATACACCTTGATTTATGTTCTTCAAATGAGGCACTTTAAAACTTTATGGAAATAATTCTAACATATGAAACTCTCCTTTGCAACTGAAATTAAAGACATATGGAAAAGTATTACCTCAATTCTCCAAAGCCCCAAAACCATATAGATGTTTGCAATAACAACTCAAACCTTGTGAAGTAGTGGATTTTACTGTATTGAAATATATAACTAAGAAATAAGTAAATTACAAAAGGCTTCAATCTGGACATGTAAAATTTCCATAACTCATTTTTCTTAGCACCAATATAAAATACAAAGATATCAAACTGTAAAATTATAATTTTAGCATCATATCGTTAAAACATATAAAATGTTTATAATAAGGAGGATGGATCTATGGCTTCTTCTCACAGGGAACTCTTCCATTTGCATGTGATCATCATCTGAAGCAAGCTTCACGGATGGAAAAATTCATGTGCACGTACCATATGCCCTGCCTTGTGCTTGCATTATAGTTCATGGACCTCATGTGAAACTAGGTGCACCTAGGATTCTACTATGGAAGTAGCAACGGAATCCGTCCAAAAAGAGATTCTTGAAAGCATATATATACATATCACATTATATAAAAATAAATCTTGAGCTTTCCAGATATGTCATTTATCATGTGAAAAAGATACTAATACTTTCTTAAAAGAACCCATCAGGCATATGTAGAATCCTATTAGTGTATAAGCAAATATACATTGCAACATATGTGAAAATCGTATATGGAGATATATTTGAGGAATCCCCAAAAACAGTAATACACATTTTTGTAAAAAAATTAGTAAATGCTAAACTTGTATATACTAGGGTAGATTTGGTACACTTGTCCATATAAAATTTGTGAGGGCCCAATAACCATGTATGCTAGAAATAAATAGGGCACCATTGGAAAATAATTTAAATTAGCTATCACAAAATACTGGCAACATTCATACATATATGTATAGAAAGACATTGTAACTAAGGGTAGAGAGTTCCACTCATAGACTAGCTTGAAAGCTTGATGCTTAAGCTCAAACTATTGAACTCAGATGAACTAATAGGTCAGCCTTCATAGTTGAATTAGGTTTGAAGGATTTGGTTTCGATGTCCCTAAATGAACAAAAATATATATACATATGCTAGATTAGTCATCCCAAGAATTCCTTTTAGCGCTTATGTTACCAACCAAAGTTTTTATAAATTTTCCCCCAAAATTTCTGCTATTGACATTAGTTACCCTCACTTGCCTTCTCTTACAAATTTGGGAACAAAGGGAAAAAGGACCAAATTAACATTCAATTGAGAAAGAAAATTAAAATGATCATGAAACAAGGTTTCTCGAGAAAAGCGACCTCTGATGGAAATTGAAAACCCTTATTCCAAAGGATCACCAACGAATGATTACCCTTCCCTCTAATTCACTACATTACATTTTTGAAAGTAAGAGGAAAAATGGGTCATCCACACTCAAATTCTTGGCTAGGACAACACTGGAACTGAGAAAGTATCTTCCAAAACAAAAATAATTATTAGTAACACTCAGGAACATCACCCTCAAATTTCATAATAGCAACAATGAAATTTATCAAGCATGATTTCAGTTAGAAATTTACCAGAAATATAGCCATCAAATTTCATGAAAATGAAGTGATTACAGTAATGTGTAAAAGAGAACTACAAAGTTTCACTCAATCAGAAAATTACTAAGTTAACAATTTGATTAAATTTTCAAAACTACCAAGATACAATTTGGATATGGTGACATTTGGAGGAGTAATTCCTTAACTGAAGAAAGGGAGGGTTTCGGGACTTACACGACAGCAAGAGAATTCGGCTGCTGGGTGAAACGCTGCTATTGTTGGTGCAAGCTTCCAACAGTAAAGACAAAGGAGGGGTTCTTCTCGGTTGATTTAACTGAGCTAGGATAGCCACCAAGCAACCACCAGCACCAACCACCACAACAACGGTTTGGGGGTTACTTTCCCAAAGGGTAATGCAGCAAGGTGAGCTGCGTACTAAGAGGATGAAGAGAGATGGAGAGAAATGGAGAGAAAATTGAGGTTTTTTATTGAGGGAGAGGCTCGGTTGTGACAAGAGGTGAGGGAGGAAACTCGGCTATGGAACAACAGAGAGATTTTCCTATTTTATTTTCTAGAGAATTTTTTTTTTGTAAATTAACTAAAAAGCCCTTACATTACCAATGCACTCCTAAGGGCAAAATTGTTCTTTTTGGTATTAGAAATTTATCTGTGTCGAGTTTTCTTCTAAAACCTTTACTGAATTAAATTTCACAAATTTATGCTCACAACCATACTGTCAAAGTATATTTATAGAAATCATAACTAGTTTTGATGTTTGGTCAAATATTTTTTATGTTTTCCCCTACTAGACATAAAGGATATTACACATACATCCATTTCTCTTAACTTTCAAGAAATTTTTTACATTTCAACAACAATTACATAGGTAGTTTTCTCCTCGCTCACTCAAGCATGTTAGTTTTGACGCGCTCACCAACAACGTTTACATAATAATTTTCACTTGATCATAAAAAACAATCACAATGAAATATTAGAAAAGATGTCTGACTTTCTCACAGGGTAGTTTTTCACAGATCTAAGCTCATTGGTTTCTCTCAAAGGATCACCCTACAATTTAAAGGAAACCATAAAAGAATAGAGTAGTACTCAAATGGTAGCTCACATATTTTTTCTTAATCTTTTCTCTATCTCTTTCTTTGAAGGTTGCTCTCCTTTTAAAAGCTTTGAGATTCTAGCTGTTGTAGCCTTCTTTCAAGTTGGAAATTTCCTTTCTTGATGCAAATGTGAGATATTGTTCTTCTTCCTTGGATCTTGGCATCTTTCCTTTATTGTCTCTCTCTTTTTCGTGCTCTGATTTATTCTTGCCCACAGACTTCTTCTATGTGATCTGAATATGCCCAAGCTTCTCCCTTTGATTTTTGTTCCTTTATTTTCAAAAATAGTCTAGGCAACTTTCTTTTTTATGTTGCAAAGTTCTACTTTTTTTGAGCCCAAACAATAGGTAGCTTTTCCTTTTTCTTCTTTTCTTATTTCTTTGTTACTTTCCTCTGCATCAGAGTTAACTTTTATTTTTAGTTGAGTAGAGGCTTTCTTTTTTCTTTTCCTTGTTCGCTCATTGATTGCCTCAACAATAATTTTTCTTTTCTCTCATTCATGGTTTCCATAATTACATAGATCAAACAACAAGAAAACAATGAGGGATTTTTTCTTCCAATGACCATTTGAGATTTGTATTTATAGGTTGTCACAATTAAAACATATTTAAAATCCAAAAGTGTTGAGGATGCCATGGTGGGAGGAGGTTATAGCTAAAACAACAATACCACAAAGGAGGCAAGGAGAGTGCGACACTTAGCTAATGCATATCATATCATTCTTACTCATTTTATTTAAAGGTACCCCAAAATTCCTATATTCTATGAAACACATGCATAAAACATGGGTTGCATTTGACATGATGAGTACCAATATATGCCTTTCTTTGCAGCTTTTTTGGACATATTATAACTTCAGGTTTTAGTATAAAGCTTAAGCTGCTTTTTGAGATTTTCATTTCTTATATGTTTTTTTATTCTTTTTCTTTCCTACATGATTTTTTCGTTTCTTTTTTTATGTAGTTATCTTCCTCAATGTTAAACTACTTGGTTAGTATTTTATTTTTCTATTCGCTTTCTGATTCTTTTTTCTTCATCGCATGATTTCTCTTTTTCTCTTTGATAGGTATCTTCTACAACATTATCCTACTTGGTAAATTATTTCATTTCTCATCCTCTATATGTTTGTAGTTACTTTGTTCTTTTTTCTTCCTGCATGATCTCTTTTCTCTTATTCATTCACCTATGGTTTTCTTCTTTTTCAGAGACTCTCCATTTTTTCTTTTTTCGTTCTATTTTGTTTTTGCATTTTGTTTTTTATTTCTTGAAGTTTCCTAGTTTTGATTATGATGATTAAGTTTGGGAAGCAATTAAAGCAAGAGATGCAAGAGATTTTTTTAATTTTTGTCTTTTTTGGTTATGTTTTGTTTTTGCAATTTTGATTTATATTTCTTAAAGTTTCAAACATTTGTAATGTGGTTTTCTTGAGCTATATTATTAATTAAGTGTGATGTCATAGATTTGTTTATCATAGATTTGTTTATGCTAAGGATGTTTCAAAGAAAAGAAAATTTTGATGGTGAGGTCAATGAAATTAAGAGTTCATGTTTGATTGCAGGCGAAGCTTCAAATGTTGAAAGAGAAGAAGAGTACATTCTTTGTTTACTGCTATCTATTCTCAATAGATTTAGAATAATGTAGAAGATTTAGTTCTTGAGTTATAGAAAATTTAATCAAACTACAAAATTGACATTCTATCTTCTCTTTCTATTTACCCCAACATCAGAAAAAGAAAGCATTAAAACATGTGAACCCCAATATATTTCTTCCTTTCCAAGATCTGTTTTGAAACGTAGAGAGTAGGGTTGTCACATAGTCCAACGCAAGAAATTTCTTGGATCTTTGCAATTATTTATTTGTATTCAGATTTGTGATTATATATTATTTTAATATGAGCTCTCTGTCATTTTTCCTAAGAAACGGAGCTCTAATGGTTGCTTACTTGCTTTTGAGCTTATTGAGAGATGCCCTAGAAAATGAGTTGGAAAAGATGTTTTAAGCAGCCCTTTTGGTTTTTTCATGTTTGAAGCATAATCTTGCTTTGTGCTTCTTATTGTAAGATGGAAGACAAGTGTGTGTTTTCAAGCCATGAAGGATATTGACTTCTTTTTGGTAATACTTATATTTTGAGTTTCTTTAAATATTATCATTGATTAGCTACAAGAACACATTTCTATTATTAGTGCAACAATGGTTGTTTATGATTCTTGTGGCCTCATCTCACAATAATTTTACTCTGTCTCTCCCTTGTGAGCTACTTATCCCCTATCATGGTTCCTTTTCGCTCCAAGCACTTGGTAACCATTTAAGTTCTATTATATCTCCCTATGCTCATGATTATTTACTAATAACGTTATCTTCCTTAAAAAAATTCATGAAGTTCACATTCTAACACTCCCACCTAATTTCAAGAGTGATGATGTGCTTTTGAGAAATATTTTCTTCACCTAAAAACCTCCAAATTAGAGTCCACATGATTGCAGCTTCCTGGGTCCCACAAATATTATTGAACTGCTCCTTATGGTACTAAAAAATAACACCCAAAGCAGTTTCAAAATCTGATATCATTTAGGTCAGGTTTCTCTGGCTCAAAATAACAAAAAGTCACAAAATATACTAAACCCCAAAAGTCTTTGGTGCGTGAGGTTTATCAAGCCACCAAACATCCTACTAATTTTCTCTTCTCCATGAACAGTGAAACAAGGTAGGAATTACTTAAAAGAGATTCTCTTGGGTTTTAGCAGCATGGTCTTCCTCTAGAATGCTCTCCACGACCCCATACCTTTCGCCCCAAGCTTTCTCCTTCTTTTTTCTTGAAATATTGAATGGCCTCCTATCCAGAAAAGTTTAATTGACCTCAAGGTATGGTGTGGTTGACTGCACCTATAAATACAGCTTAGACTCCCTTGAAATTTGTCCCCCAACTCCTTCATTCCATTCTTAACATGTTCATGACATTTTTTTATCTTAAATCTTCATGGGTTAGTCTCATTTCACATCAACATATTATGACTCAGCAACCCAAAATTTATAACTAAACACTTATGACTTCGGGGTGTTACAATTTCTCCCCCAAAAAAATATTCGTCCTCAAATTTTCACTCATGCTAATGCTTCCTATGGATTTATTTTATGTGGTGAATCCCCTAACCTTTCCAATTATCAATCCCTTTATGGCCATCCACTAAACTCTTGCGTTTAGACTCTTAAGTCTTCAACCTCCACCGTTAAAGTGCTTAAGCATCATTTGGTTTCTTTCCTTTACTATTGGTTGTGACCTCTAATATGAGACTGAGTCTCCTTACATAGCCTCCTAGTTTAGTATCCTCTTCTTGCAACTTAGTTGTTCTCCAAATAGACATTCATGGTTCTTTTCCTTTATTCATATCATGTCATTCTTCATATACTACCCTCACAATGTGCCAAGTTACCTTGTTTTCTCATTTTCGAGTAGTTTATTTATGTAAGATTATTTTCATTCACCTCTCAAACTGACCTTCATACCCTTTTTAAGTATCCATAACCTAAGTATATCCTTAGCATTGGTACCTTATACTCTTTGTCAAGTCTTCTATATATCTCTATTTGAAGGTGGCATGAGATCTCTCATTCTTGTGTGATCCCCAGTGTAATTCCCAAAGGTACTTACATAGGTTGTTAATTGTCATGAGGCGGTCCTTTCTTAGGCCTCCTTTGATTGGTAAAAGCCTTTGTTGGCTTATCTCATGTTGACTTAGGTTGATTCAAGTTAATATGTTTGGGCTAAGGGGCTTAGTAGAATTGGTTAAATTTTTGTATTATCATTAGTCCCCCAAGTTTGTTTTAGCAGAGCTTTGATGAGCTTTCTAGAGCTATTTGGGCTTCAAGGCCTATGCTCATCAGTGGACTTGGGTATCTTGTTGTTATTATGTATCTCACTTTTATGGCATATATGCTTTTTGGGGTTTTTGAGTCCCTCTGAGTTTTGTTTCATGTTCATTTTTCATTGTTTATAAACTTCAACATCTTTTTGGGTGTCTATGCCGCTTTTCTCTTGAGCATTAGGTCTTTCAGTCCTTAAGGCCTCTTTTACTGATGAAGTCTTAGTTCATGTCTTCATTTCTTTTTAATGATCTTGCCGAGTTCTTTCTTTGGCAGTTCAATATTGAACTTGTCAAGGGTAATGTAGTTTTTTGCCTCATTCAAAATTTTAAAGCATTAAAGTATATTTGTAAAGGTATAATCCTTCATCTTCCCTCCTCTAACCCTTCTCAAGTTCTTCGCAAAGATATTATTGGTTAGCTAGTGGCTCAAGGGATTGTGAGGTATTGTTTAGCTAGGAATTTTATGGTGGAAAGAAAGTTTAAAGTCTCAATGTTTATTAAACCTTGATGTCAATGCCTTGGGAAGAAGTAAATATTTATTAGGTCTACCATATGATTCATGAGTCTAGGTCTTCAATAACTATAGAAAAGGTGTGTCATCTTTTTGTGAACTATGAGGCTACATCAGGTTATGTGGAATTCATATTGGAGGTCGTTCTCCTCTTGATTTTGAATCAATAATTTCGTTTAGCCCTGATTTCTTCATGATGTATGAACACAATATTGTTTATGCTAAGGTTCTTGCTCCCTTGTTTCAAGATGGAGTTTCTTTTGGCTGCTGATTGTTTAAAACCTAGTGGGAAGCTTATTCGTCATTCTGCTAATGAGAAGGAGTTCATCTCAATTTCTGGTGTTATTAGGAGAAAGTTACTAGATGGTCTGAAGACTGTTGTTAAGAGTTGGGACCCTCAGTTTGTGAAGATTAGAGGCTTGAATAGTAAGCCTTACTTATGGACTAATGACGATGGTATGTGTTTATTTCCTGTTTGTTAGGGAAGACCTAATATGTGGTGCCACACTAATCCTCGGGCATGTTGTGAGGCCACTCAAGAAGCCATGGTAAAATTGTCGAAATTGGGGCTATATGAGTGGATGACTTACTAAGTAGGTGATGTTTTCCATACTTTTTGTGTTAGCCCTTCATTATATGCTTTTTATGATTGTGAATTTGTATTTTTCTTTCTAGAGCTGATTTTGTGACATATCAGCTAATAAGCTCTGCAAAGTTAGTGAGTGCTGTAGGAGTAGGCAAAAAGGGAATATGGAGGAAAACTTTTCGTTTCCAATGAGGGTGTTTTAGGCTCATACTTATTGATGATTTACAAAGCTCAAAGTATAAGAGATCTTATAATGGAAAAAGTCCTTAAGCTTCTTCTTTTATGAAAGATAAAAATAGCTCTATAAGTCAAGAGGTTATTATTCCAAAGTCTATCAAGGTTGATCTCACTCCTACTACATCTCTTGGGGAGAACGAAGAAGATATTGATGACACTCAAACTTTGAAGAAGTATGGGTCTACAGACTTGGGTGTTCCTATGATATTGATGAGTTCTACTTCTATTATAAGAGAGATGCTTAATAAGAAGCACAAAGGTGTTATGATCTTGTTTATCACCTTCGAGGAGGAGAGTCTAAAGGATATCACCTCAAAGGTCTAAAAAAGTCTTGACAGAGGTGTGCAAGGCTATGTTGAGAGACTTTATTTTGATAACAGTGTTATGGTTAGCAGAAAGTTGAATTCTTATTGGTGCCATGATTATAGTGCCTTTAAAGCTCTGGAGCAATGTGATTTTGCTATTGATTGAGAGGCTCAAGTAACTCTGTTTGCATATATGGGTTCTACATCTTGCTACTACAAGGCGTATGATTTGGCTGAGAAGAAGACTTTGAGGATTCAGTCTCGTGCACATTCTTCTCGTGAGGTTGTGAAGACTATTATTAATGAAGCTTCTTCTTCCTATAAGTGCTTTGAAGAGAAATTAGAAGCAGCTTTGATTGAGCCTTTTAAGGCAAGTCATCAAGAAAGTTAAAGCTAAAAGAGAGACTTTGACAAAGAAGGTTTCTAATCTAAGGTGACATTAATAAAGAAGAGTAGCCTTGCTAAAAGCAGAGAAAAGCTATAATTTACAAGAGGAGTCTGAAAAAGTTAAGAGAGCCGAGGTTTCTATTAAGGAGTTTTCCAGTGGTAATACAATTATCATATATGCTTATGCAACTTTAGAACTCACAAAAGAGAAAGCTATTAAATCTTATGAGGATTAGCTAAAGAGGGTTGACAACAATGCTCAGTATGTTTTCTTGAAGGGCTTTGGAGGGGTAGTTCCATTTGTTTTCAAAAATTGTGTTAGACAAATGTGGAGATTTTCATGAATGTTAAGCTGAATACTGAAGAGACCTTTACTTTTCAAGTGTTAGACGAATATAATAAGTTTTTCTTTGATGAGACAGACTGGCTTAGTACTCATTCAAATAGTTTCTTTGCTCAGTTACTTTAACTCAGTGATGACATTTTATATCTTGAGACAGTATCTGATGAAGCCCTTGTTACCTTTAATGATGTGGACATTTAAGCATCGGTGCAACCAACTGCTAAGATTGAAGATTTAGCCAATGTGAATGTTGAGAAAGTGAATCCCTTGAGTGTATAACAGGCTTGTGATGCCACAAATATTACTGAAGAGGCCGCCATTTGCAAGAAAGTGAATCTTCTATGATATATTCTTTGGATAAGATTTGAGTGAATTAATAAAGGTTAAATTGACTATCACTCCTTAGTGTTTCATTGTTAATTAGTTTTACATTACAGGAATCAAGAACATCTTATTCGACACGATCTAAACTAGTATCAAGTTGTGTTGGAAACAAATGAGTAAAAAATAGGAGGAAAAAAAGAAGAAGAAGAAAATGCCTGCTAGGTTGAAAACTCAAAAGGGAGGCTTAAGCAAAAATTAAGGCATCAAATTGAAGAGGATCTATAACCAAAGAGTTTGGACAATCAAGCAAAGACTTAAGATTGGAACAACAATGTGAGAAGTTCAAATTGGGGGAAATTTTCATGAAAATGTTGCTATCAATGACAATATACTTTTGTCAAAGGGTATAAGGTACGTATCAATTGTAGTACAAGAATCAATGATTGCACACGCTGAAGAGCTCAAATTAGGGCAAAATATAGTTGTCTCCCACTTTTACCATTATATTAGACTGGGAACAACCTACTTAACACGGTCTACACTAGTATCAAGGTCTTTGCGAAGGACTAAGGTTCAATGTTTTAGAAAAGAGCACGGCATCAGGAAAATAAATTCCTATAATTCATTGAGCAGGCAATTTAAAGAAAAGAATGAGGAACTGATTCTAGAGAGGGAACAATTTGGATAAGTCTTCCTTGGAAGTGCAAGTACATTTGAAATACTTGATATGTTTTAAAATCTCAGTAACATGCAGTTTTGTCCCTTGCCTTGTTTTAAAACCTCTTAGAAGTATGCAGTTTTGTCCCTTGCCTTATTTTAAAAGCTATCGACATCATACAATTTCATCAATTGCCTTGTTTTAAATTTATCGGCAGTATGTCGATTCATTCCAAACCAATTTTTTAAAGTCACTTGGTAGGTCAATTCATTTTGTACTAGTTTCAAAATTCAAAATTTCAAAACCATTGAGTATGTCGAATCATTCCATACCAAATTTTCAATTTCACTTAGTATGTCGATTCATTCCATAACAATTTTTTAAGTTCACTAGGCAGGTCAATTCATTTTGTACCAGTTTCAAAATTCAAAATTCAAAATTTCAAAACCACTTAGTATATTGATACATTCCATACCAAAATTTTAAATTCACACGGTATGTTGATTCATTCCATACCAATTTTTTAAGGTCACTAGGTACATTGATTCATTCTGTATTAGTTTAAAAATTCAAATTTTCAAAACCACTAAGTATGTCTATTTATTCCATACAAAATTTTCAAATTCACATATGTTGATTCATTCTGTACCAATTTTTCAAGGTTACTGGGTACGTCGATTCATTCCATACCAGTTTCAAAATTTAGAATTTTAAAACCATTGAGTATGTCGATTCATTCCATTAGAATTTTTAATTTCATTGAGTACGTAGATTTATTCTGTACTATTTTCAAAATTCAAATTTTCAAATCCACTAGGTATGTCGATTAATTCCATACCAATTTTTCAATTTCACTCAGTATGTCAATTCATTTTGTACCATTTTCAAAATTCAAAATTTCAATTTCATTTAGTATGTTGATTCATTCCGTACCATTTTCAAAACTAAAAATTCAAATCCACTGGGTATTTCATTTCATCCCATACCATTTTCAAATTCTCCTGGTATGTTGATTCATTCCATACCAATTTTTCAATTTCGCTAGGAATGTCAATTCATCCAGTACCATTCTCAAAATTCAAAAATTCAAAACCACTGGGTTTGTCAATTCATTCCATACCATTTTCAAATTCACCTAGTTTGTCATTCATTCCATACTAAGTTTTGAAATCCACTTGGTATATTGATTTATTCCATATCAATTTTCCAATTCACCAGGTACTTGTTCATCTTATACTGATTCTTTAAATTCACCTAAGTATGATGATTCATTCCATACTAAATTTTAAAATCCACTTGGTATGTCGATTTATTCCATATCAGTTTTTCCAATTCACCTGGTACTCAGCTCATCCTATACTAATTCTTAAAATTCATTAGTTATGTCAGGTTTTATCTGATATAGTTTTGAGAATGCTCGACAGATAAAATCTGTTTTTTTATTTTTACTTGTTCTTTATAAGTAAATTATTGGTTTTTATTTTTTTCATCAAAAAGCAAGTAAAGAGGGGCAATTATAAACACCATATGTTGTCCTAGCTTTTTTATTTGTTTATTTATTATTATGTGAAAATAAAAAAAACAAATGCAAAAATAGGAAAACAAAACAAATGAATGTAGTTTGGCCCACATCCTTGTCTCTATCTCTGTTCGGCCCAATACTTTCACCCTTGTTTTTTTTTTGAGCCCATCAGACCAAACCCCTTATCCCAACCCATCTTTTTCCTCCTTCTCTTTTTGTCACTTAAATATCCAGCTTCCTTAAGCCCGACTCCCTTTAAAGCCAGCAGCCACTAGCCCACATTAGCTAGCTCAACTTAAACTCACTTGACCATCCAGACGTTTGTTCCAAGCTGGCTCCAAAACCGACCTGACCCATTAGCTTCTTCCCACTTAACCTTAGCCGATTGTCCCATCTCCCACTTTAGTCTAATTTCTTCTCCCTTCCTCACATGCTCATACACCAACTTTTCCTTTATCGTAAGCCTGCACATGCCCACTCCAACTTGCTTTTCCGCCTACCATGGACGTCCGTTCATTGAAATCCCAGTCGCCCTTTTCCTCTGATAGGCATCGCCCCTCAAGCTCCCAACTTGTAATGCCTTCCCCTACTCTACGTCAATCTACCACTCCAACTTAGGTGAAAGGGATCTCTCATCTACTATAAAAGGAGAGTGAATGGCTGAGGTGAGGGGATCCTTTCCGGGTTCTTTTGGGGAAGCATACACTCAGTTGATAGTAATCGGAGGCTTGGGGACCGAGGTGAAAGGGAGGCTGAGGCTTTGAGATTGGATTTTACCACCAGGGGTGGTTTCTCCGTAGGAGTTGTTTTTAATTTTTAAAATTATAAATTTTAGTTTTTTAATTTTTGTTATAATTTTTATTTTAAGAAATAAGTTAAAAGAATTTTTTAAAAATTTGAAAAATAAAAAAAGAATCAAAAGATTTTTTTAAAATTTTTTTTAGTTTTCTTATTATGTTTTTTGAATTATTTTTTATTAATGTTTTATGTAAATTATTTTTAATATTTTTTAAATTCTTTAAATTTATTTCTTAAAATAAAAAATTTTAAATTTAAAATTAAAATTTAAAAAAATAAAAATGCTACTGTATTGCATAGAAAGTCCCTTCACCAGGAGGTAATACACTTCCTTCGTTTTCTAATTTTGTTTTTACAGCTATGATGGTGGGTTCTAGGGATTGAGTAATACTCAGTTAAAATCCCTAGAATCTACAAGCAAAAGGGGTGTTTACGTGTTTGATTTTTGGTGAAATATGTTTCATTTTTTGTTGTTTCAAATTTGATTTTGATTCTTTGTGAAACGTATTGTTTCAACTTTTCTTCCAAAATGTCTTCAGTCTCTTTTTAAAAAAATTCTATTACTATGCGTTTGGGGCTTCAATATGTTCTGATTTAGAAAGTGGTACGTGGGGGTTTTAATCTAATATGTTTAAATTTATCAGGTGATTTAGGGTTCTAATCAGTAATGGGATTTATTTTAAAATCACATTGCAATATTGTCTCAAATTAGATTTAATTGTTGGCCCAAATCTGGATCAATTCTAATCTGGAAGATGATTTCGGATTTGCTCAGTTTTCTAAAAAACCGTTGATATTTAAAATAAGCTGATTTTAAGTTTGTAAAAATAAGCTAGAATCGATTTGGAATCTATCACACTGGAATTGATTTTAAATTTTTTTTATTTTGAAGTAGAATTGATTTTAAACTTGCAATACTTTCTAATGATGAATTGACTTTGAATTCGTGTTGCTTTTTAATCTATTTCGTCTTGAAATTTGAGTTTGGTTCCAAATCTGCATGGTGTGGCAAATAATATGATGATCAATGTTGGTTCATTTGGATATGGTTAATTAGAGACACTGAATGCCCCTTTTGCTCTTGAGCTCAAATCACATTCTCATATAATTTTTTATAGTATTATTTTGTGTTTGTGAGTTTGTAAATAAATGGATTTGGTTTCCATTTCTGTAATATTCAGATTACTTTGTTGATTCTTTTTATTTTGTTTTATTTTGTGCTTTTAGTTTCTGGTTATTTATATCTAAACCAAAGTGCCCAATACACCTTTTTCTTTTCAAAGGAAGTGATAGGAAGTAAAAAGGGAGATTAAAATGCAAGGCTCTAAGGGCCTTTTTCATAAAGTGTTTTTGAAAGTGGGATTACAATATGCTAAAAATATATTTTTTGGATTCTTTGCAATTCAATTTTCACTTTTTGAAAATAGTTAGTAAACAAATGGGTCCACTGCCCAAATTTCACTTTAATAATGTATTTTCTTAATAAGAGATTTAAAATGGGATTCCAAAGGCTGTTGAATCAAAGCCTCTTGGGTCCAAATGGAGCATCCTTTAAACAATTTAGATTCCAAAGGCGCATTTAACCAACTTTTTTAAAGGGTTCTAAAGGCCCGAGGTTCCTTTGAAAATCATTTTAAGGATAATGTTCATTTTCTTTAAGGTATTGAGTGGAAATTTATTTGCCCCCAATAACCTAAGCTCTAGATGTCAGTGAAAACTTGTCTTCTTTCAATGTCTTGAACTTTGAGTGAAAGTTTATTTTCTCCAAAAATCCCAATTCCATTTGGCTTGAAGTGGAAATTCTTTTTCCCTAAGTCACTTTTTCAATACAAATTGTTAAAATTAAAAAAACACGCCAAATAAAAATGGGTAATTAAAATACAATGAGCTTAAGCATAAACGATCTATGATAACCGTTCTTAAGGATGGATATTGTAGGATGTCTAACACTTTCCTTACGCGTAATTATATTCTCAAACATTTCCTCTGGTTCCAAGGGCCAGTATTTAATTTTTTAAAAAAATTATCTTTTTATTTAATTGATGATAATTCTTTTTTTAATTTCTATATTTTTTTTGTTACTTTAATGTCACGATAATGTGCCTTTTTTTATTGTCACGTTGTGACAACAACTAGTTTGACTCTTACTTTTTTATTTATTTTCATACTTACATGATTATTCAAGTTCTTTAAAACATACCGAGGTATCAACCAACTCTCTAAGTAGCAATACGTTCATAGATAATAAAATTTCCCTTGTTAGTATTTACAACTTATTTACCCTTCTTTCTACTTTGGTAAATGTAATTTACTTCCCTTGAGTCCAAATCTATACTCTTAGAGTTGTGACTGATTAGGAGTGAGATGTACTCTCCTAAGAACCTTCTAAAGTTCTGAACTTTCCCTTGGACGTCGCGGATTGGCCCGCACCACGTCTGGTCCTCCTAGAGTTTTCAACTGATCTTAGTAATGCCACAAACTAATCCCAAAAACAGATTTGAGATTAGAGACCTCTAGATTAATATTTCCATTGCTTGATATAGAAAAATCTAGAAATATACTTAGATGTGGGAAAATCTCTATTGCTTGTGACTTACCTCAGTCATCAAACAACTCACTAGGACGAGGGGAGATAGTTTATAAATCCGATCTCGTCAAAGTTAGTAGTAGTAAAACTCTAGGAAACCATTCATACAAGATTCCTTTACCCAAAGTAGAGTTGAAGTGAACATTTTATTAGAAATTAGCTATAATCACAGAGATGATTTACCTGTGATTTGATGGCAAAAACCTCCTTTAGAACGCTCCCATAACTCCCCAAGCCCTCAGCCCAAGCTTATCTTCTCACTCTCTACGAAAATGGCTGATTGGTCTCATAATTAAAAACCTCCAATGATGTGCGGTCTATCGCGCACTTGGGTTCAGTCAATCGCACAGTGCAAGACTGCACCAGTGCAGAATTACTCTGGTCCATAGCTCCTTTGAGCCCTCCTTGACATTTTTGTACCATTACGTTTGTAAAAATCATTATGGATTTTTCTCGGTGTGCGTTGACACATTTTAACAAAATGCGTTTAGAGTTTCAAACTTAGTTTTGTGGTTCAAGTTTTGCACATGTTTATGCACATGGCATGGAGTCCAAACTATTGATGGTATAAGGTTTATAGAGATTTGATTAGGATGCATACATGCATTGTATTGGTCATAATTTGATTTACTTTGATTTACTCATTGCGCTCTTTGAAGCTCACCTCTTTTGGGGCTTTAATGTTTTGCAGTTTCAGAGGAGCATATAGGAGATTGTTGATATGATTCCAATTGCTGCAGATAGGTTGGGTTCGTAGGGTGTGAAAAATGGGTCGTGTTGTAAACGTTTATGAAATGGATTGTATAGAAACATGTACCAGTCTTACATACATACATATATATATATATATATATATATATTAAATAAAAGATGTCATATTTATATTAAATGTGCAACTTATTCTGGTTTAG
>JASKGM010010060.1:0-35875 GCA_034509205.1 Ceratonia siliqua | reverse complement strand
ATATATATATATATATATATATATATTAAATAAAAGATGTCATATTTATATTAAATGTGCAACTTATTCTGGTTTAGGTATTTTGAAGTTGTGAAATTTATGGAAAGATAGGCTTGCTTAGATAGAGGGTTGGCGTAGTCTTAATTCTAGAACTGGTTACGATATAAAAAGACGAGCTGTGACAATAAACATATCAACATCACTCATATACCAGACATGACTTTCTTATTAACTAAGATAAGTCTCTTCTTGAGACGCAACAAGTTACATTATCAATTCATATCCATATGGCTCATATTTCTTACATAACTATCTTGTCATTTCAATACAAATTCCCTCTTTTGACACAATATATTCATACCACTAGTTCACTCTAGTGTTCACATAATTCCATCCTAGTTCATTGTATAAATAGTTTTAAGCAAACACACATATCAATCTTTATTTCCATGTGTACATTTGAATTCATTCTACCACAATTTTCTTGGCTTACCAAAGCTTAATAGTTCATAATTTATAGTTGTTAAGGAAGTAATAGAAATAAACATATCTCATAACTAAGTTTTAGTTCAAATGGTGATAAAAATTTCTAAAAAATTCCCTTATCATATATGGGGTTTAGTGTGACAATATTCTGAATCACAGATTATAATAGTCATTAACTTTGAGTTACCAATTATTAATTGGTCACATGAAGTGTGGCAACCCATTTTTTCAAAAATAGAAAAACTGAAAGTTTTGATTTAAAAGTTATCTTTTTTAAACCAAAAATTTAAAGAACCTTCTTATTATTTTGGAAGCAAAGTAATGGCCTAAGAACCAACCAAGGGTTTGGGTTAAAAAGTCTAATTATGTATGAAAAAAATATTAGGCACCTCACGAATCACAACACCATTGCTAAAAATGATTATTCAAGTCAGTTATGAAAACAAACATTATACTAGTGTCTCCACACATGATATGCTTTAGTTTATAGTTTTTTAGTTTATATAACTAAAATTTAAATATAATTTAAATTATTTAATATTTAAGAATTATGTTTATAATTATTTTTATTAACAAAGTTTTGAAATGATAAATAAAATTTTAATAAAATTTAAAATATAATTATATAAACGAAAAATAGCAGAGACGCTAGTTTTCAATACTGGTAATGAGACAAAGTTAGTTTCACTCATCTTTTATTCTTCATTTTTTTCCTTCATAAATAATTTGTGCTATGTTAATAATAGTATAACTAGAGTCTCCACATGCCGAAACCAGATCCCCTCACATGAGGAGATAATGTTAATATAAATGATCATGATGGGTCATTCATGCTGCCTGTGCCCAGGTTGAATAGCGCATGCCCACAAGCTTTTGTATTTTGTATTTTTAATTTTATATTATTAAGTTTTAAATATTATTAAAATTTATCTTATTTAAAAATATACTTATAATTATTTTTTATTAAAACATTTTTAAATGATAAATAAAATTTTAATAATGTTTGCAATAATGATAATGAGATAAAGTTAGTTTCACTAATCTTTTATTCTTCATTTTTTCCTTCATAATCTGTTTTCATTGGAACATTATTTATGTGAATTAATCATTATTTTTATACTATGTTATAATACTGTAATTTGTAAACCGTATGTGTAAATCCACTAACTTTAAATAATTATTATTTAATTACGTTTTTTATTATAAACATAATTGTATCTATATAGACAGTTTTAAAATTTTAAAAAACTATGGATAACTACGAATATTTATTTTTCATTTAAAATATGTATGTTGATGAGATAAAATAAACAAAAAATTGAATTCGATTCTTTTTTAAAGAAAAAGACCTATCATTTTTTTTTAAATCGTGATGAAGATTCAAGGTCGTAAGTGAAAAAAAAAAATTTTTTTTCTTCCCCAGTTTTTTCTTCCACGCAACCGGTTTCTTAATTCTGCTTGTTGCTACCATCACTGGTTTCTTCGATCTGCTCCGGTTTCTTTCCCACTTTCTGTTTGGAGTAGGATAAAGTGCAGAAAGGAAGGAGGTATTCCATTTACAATTACTGGTTCCGGAATCTATATTTCAGTGCTGATCAGCAATGTTGCTGGCACCGGAGACATTGTTGCTGTGAAGATTAAGGGCTTAAGAATGGGTTGGCTTCCAATGGGTCGGAATTGGGGCCAAAACTGGCATGTAAATGCATTACTACAGAATCAACCCTTTCATTTGAGGTCACGGGTAGTGATGGGTAACAGTTACTTCTTACAATGTTGCTCCCAAGCATTGGAGCTTTGGACAGACCTTTGAAGGCAAGCAATTTGAGGCTTAAAAGAATTACGAACATAACTTATTCCAATGATCATTATACTTTTCTGTCCCCCCAACCCAAAAGTTCTCCCTAAAAGGGAGTAGGTATAGAAGTTGTACTCACCGATGGTCTTCTTTAATACTCTTTTTGAAGGGATTTGGAGGGGACGGTGTGGACAACAAATGTTTTGGTGATGGTGGCAATAAGCAGAAGAAAAACCGCTTGGAAGAAGAAAGTAAGAAAGAAAAAAGTTTTTAATTTATTTTTACTTATGACGTAGTTGAACTGTAGCCGTTTAGGCATTTGAACAGTCATAATTTGAAAAAAAGGACAGACACTTTTCTTAAGAAGAAAAACCGAATCCAAATTCGAACAAAAATGTCTAGACATAAAATAGTATTTAATGTAGAATACAATATATTTTGGTGCTAAGGACAAAATACAAGAAAAAAGGAAGCATGCAAGACTGCATCCTGTCAGCTAACACACTCCACGGCAGGGAAGTAGGTGGCTGTCAAGAACGCAGAGAGCCTTTCCCTTTGCAGAACCCATTTTGGCTAAGGCATCTGCGCAAGAATTCCCTTCCCGGAAGTGTGAGAAAAAATAAGGTGCCAAATCCGTTACTTGAGACATCTGATATCTTCTAAAAGACAACCATGAAGAAAGAGTGGAGCATCACCGTTCTCAATTGGATATAGTGCCTCCAAAGAGTCACTCTCCACCCAAATGCGACGGTACCCAAGGTCCTAAGCCAGAGAGAGACCAGCCTTATGGCACTAAGTTCTGCTTGCATGTTCGTTGCTATGCCAAAATGGAATTTGGATTTCATTCAGTTACCAAGTTCTGCTTGCATGTGCGCAACACCCGATCCCCTACATTTCTAGGTTGAGTAACTTTATCCCAATCAACCAGGTGTAAGCCTTTACCAATACCATCTCTATCCCAAATAAAGGATTGGACAATCCAATCCATTTCATCACAAGTACCTTCGGGCTTTGGGTAACCAATTTGTCTGCATGACATGGGTGGAAATAGTGGAGAGGGAATCCTGAGCCAGATTTGTACGTCCTGCCAAAGAGCCAGAGTTGTGCGTCAAAGAGAGAAACTAACCCTTCCAAGAGGCCAAACAGTGTCCCATTTTCCGAATTAGAAAGGAAAAATTACAAGGTTGTTTGAAACGATTTTGTTTTATTATTTTTGAAAATAGTTTTTGAGAATAATTACAAAATATAGCTTTTATAGAACAAAAAAAAAATAAAAAACTTGTTTGAATGAAAATAATTTTATCAGTTGTTTTTCGTATTTTTTAGAAAATAGGAGACAAAAACAAGTCAAAACATATTAAATTTGTTTTCTTATTTTTTGTTTTTTATTCATTGTTTTAGGAAATAATTTAAAAAAATAATAGGTGAAAACACTTACGCAAACAAGCTCATGGTTTGTTAAACAACAAAAAAATAATTTTTTAAATTCATTCTAAACAAGCCCATGGTTTGTGTTAGTTCAAATAAGATTGAGCACCCAAAAAAGGAGGTTGAATTTGGTGCCATATGATTTTTAAAACTTTTGAGTTAGTAGCCTTCTTGATTCTTGCCACTCCATCTTGCTCTTTTATAAAATTGTCATATTTCCACTCCCTAATCATGATTATGGTGTTAGAATTGAAGAATTCCTCAAGAAACTCCTTCTTGGGTGTTTTGAGATTAAAGGTGATTGAAATTGGTTCAAATGAGCCTTCAAAGTTGAATAGAAACCTTGGTTCTTGGCTTGGTGTGTCCGAAATCCTTAAGAATAGTGGTATGGTGTACTAAGCTTTCAAAGTTAGCATTGTGAGTGGAATTCTCTACCTTAGGTTACATGAGTTTTTCTTTTAGGTTATGCTTATCTTATCTATGACAAGTATCTACAATTCTTGTTTAATTATGCTCTTTTGATCCCTAAAAGTACATTGCTATTGAATTCTTACCATACTAGTTCATAAAGAGGCAAATGAAACATTTTGGTTTTGTATATACCTTTCTTGCATATCTCGGATTTACGAAGGCATAAGCTACCTCTCTTGGTTTTATAAAATATTTCTTATCATATGAGGAGTCCTATATGCCTATATAATATAAAGCTATTCAAACCTAGCTTATGTTACTAAATGTCCACATGTGTGATTTTATACATATTTATGGCTTGTACTTGACATGTGAGCTCTTAAACGATTATCATTGTTCATGTATATGACATTGATACTATTTGTGGCATTATGTTCCCATTTTCAGCTGGCTAACTTACATACAAGTGAACTATGATAAATGACACTTGAAAACCCTTTTTTGGGTGGATCTCTTAACATCTTCTATAGTGTAACCCTAGGCACTCCTAACTTATATGGACTTGTCCATGAACTAAGATTTGGGAGGCATATGGGAGGAAGGTACAAGCACAAGGCACATGGTTTCTTTCTGTCCGTAGAGCTTGCTCCGAATGAGACATAATTCACATGTACATGCACATGGAAGTGTTCCCTACGTGAAGAGCATTGGATCCACCCTGATGGATCTAGTTGTTTATCCTAAGTGTTCACAATATAAGCATGAGTTTTAAAATTTTTAAAAACATTTAAGCTTGCAAACAGGCAGAAACAAAATACATAGACAATTAACTCATGGGTAGAAAGAAAAGTAAAATAGATAAGAATTTTACATACCTTTTGTAATTACTTTCATCTTGTAATATACTTTCCAACCAAGCGCACGACCTCCTATTCTTTGGGAAGCACCAATCTAAGGAACCTACGGTAAATAAACTTAGTGATAGGAATAAACAAAAGATGAAAGAAAATAATTAATAGCTTTCAAAGTAAATTAGAAAGCCTTCTCCTTTATTCCTCTTAGTATAGCGTGAAGAACTCTATAGTGGCACACCAAAATAATTCACTTTTTTTTTTCTCAAATATTCACTTGTACGGCTACAAGAGGGAGATGTTGTATATATATATATAATGCTAACCCTAGGTCATGTGAGAGCATTTGAATGTAATTTAAAAACTCAATCCCTAACCATCGGGGATTCACATGCCTACTAATGGGAAATATTAGATAATCAAATTATCTAATAATTTATCAATTAAAAATTATATTAATAATTTTGATAATAACGTATTTTATTTAACAATTAAATAAAACATGTGTGGCTTTCTAATGAGTTATGCTTGAATTAAAAATTCAAATAAATGAATTTTACTTAATTAAATCCTTTTGACTTAGTATGTTTCCTAGTAAATGTTGGTTATCTAAGAAATTAAAACTCTTTTAATTTTCAATCTTTATTCACTTAGATAATTAGGATAATTAGAAGGGGATAAATTTGACTATGTCAAAGACAAATTCTCCTTCTTTAGCCGTACACCTCTCCATCACATGGGGAGGAGGTTGTTTCACAAGTTTGAACAATTCAAACTTTGTGACAACATTAGTATAAATAAATAATTAAATTAATTTTATCATACTAAAATGCTATAGCCAAAATTTCTAATTAAATGGGGATTTAATTTAATTTTCTTCAACTTCTTCAAATTAAATATTTAAACAGTTTATATATTAATTTAAAGTAGTTAAACCAAAAATAATTACTAAGATAAAAGTTGTCTAAATTGAATAACACTTGTCTTAATTAAGACAAACTGTTGTCTTAAAATTTCATTGTCTATTTAAAACAACACTTATTTAAATAAGACAACTAATGTGAGAATTATTTTTGTCTCTTTAGTGACAAAATTGTTTCTCACATTTTCAAGCATGATTAAGACAACATTTGTCCTAAAATAACTCTTTGTCTAAATTAAGACAACTCTTGTCATAATAAAGACATTAGATGAAATGGTATGTATTAACTTCATCTTAAATGTATTAACTTAATGTGGATTGAATTATCAAAAGCTAGGTGAGGAATCTGTTTGAACATAGGAATTTCAAGTTCTAATAAATTAAGGATTATTTTAATCACATTAAGATAATCCAATTTTATTAATCATGAAGTCATTTTACCAAGATTCGTGATCTTTTGATAATTCCTAAAATTATGAGAAGTTAATGTTGAACATTGATTTGTCCAATTTTGCATACCTAGTATTTGCGAACCCTCGTAGCCATCCATTGACACAGGTAAAATTATCGTTTTACCCTTTATGTAAATTTTGTTCCCTAGTCTCTGATTTTATCTGATAAGTGATCAGATAATCTTTTAGAACTTTTATAAAATTATCTCGAAATGATGAGTAGCTAATTCATCATTTTGCTGAGTCTAAATATGTCACTTGTCTTCCTAAAATTACCATAAGTGATATAATGCTACGAACTCCATTTCTTGGATTTATGTTCTTGTATGTTCACTTCCACTATGATTCCAACATACAAAATTTTGACCAATGTCACACAATGGTTGTGCCCATAGGATATCAAAGATCACAATGGTTATGGACACAAGTCCATAATCCATCAGAATTTCGGTTTTGCCATTAGCAGGTGCAATGTGTGAGTTTAAGTTTAAAGCAACGGTATTAACTTGAACTTGATATCTCACTTGATTCCATTTTGTTTAATAGTGTCATTACCTAAAGTTTACTACTTTAATGATTTGAGATTCATCATTCCTTTAGAAAAGAATCTCATTCTTTCCATGGAGATAATCCGGACATTACAGTCTTAATTGAATAAAGTAACCGACTCTTTTCAATGACTGTGAATATTGTTTTAGATTCATTCAAAGATATATATCTCTTTTTACATAACCCTTATGTAAATGTATATTGGTTTATTAGAATTTAGGAACCTTAATAGCTGGAAAATAAAGCTTACATAAATAAACTTTTTATTTATTAATATTAAAATATATTTACATCAAATTAGGGAATACAACTTGCTTTCCAAGACAACCTATTCCCAACACATCCCTTTATTTATATTTGTCACATGTATAAGTATATAGAATTTACACGTTTAGCCTTAGATTGTTGCATTTCTTCTTTACTTATACTTCAAATTTTATACATTTTGGCAAAATTTATAGTTTGATATAAATATTAAAGCTACTATACATGACTTTCCTTTTCTAATATGGCCTTTAGATTACTGGAGTTAGAGATACTTACTTCCCTATCCCTAATCCTTCACATGTGAATTTCTACATAAAGTATGAGACCTTAGTTCTTTAACTTATTTTAGCATGTAAATGATAATATACTACCTTTTGTTCAAACTTGTATCCTTTGATAGGAATTTCCTACTCATTAGGTCTATATGACTCACCCTCCCTTTTTTATGCATTTTAGATTAAGTTGTAGTATCTCCACATGCTGATCCTCAAACTACTCAAGAGTCTACCACTTAAGTTTGGTAGGCTTTCCCGAAAGATCAAGGAGCAACCTTTGATGTTCTTAGACACTTGGTATAGGATCTTGCATAGTCTTGTTGTGATGTGACATGTACATGTGTTATATATTTCTTTGTGGTTGGCCATGGAAGCATAATTTGTATCGTACGATGGCCCTATTCACAATGATTGTGTGACTGTTTGTGCTTGGGCATGTTGAAATTATAGGGGACACTATGTCAAATTTTGAGTAAAATTTCCCGATTTTGGATTTGACTTGTGTATGATAGTTTAGTACTTTTATTCTCTTTTGTTTTGCATATGTCTATGTGTTGCCTTGTAGGATGCTATCTTAATGGTAGTTTTCTATGTCGGTCACGTACCTTAAGTGGGGCGTGATAGAAGAGTTCAAAAAACAAGTTTCACTAAATAAAGATTTGAACTGAATCAAGGCGTTAAACTTAATGTTAAAGAGCTTTATCAATGGTTAAGCAACCAAGAGAGAAAACTAGTTTTGTGCAAGAGCAAACAATAAAGAGTAAGGATAAGGGAGAATCACAATAAGATGTATAGTGGATACAACAAGATGTCACTGTTCATATCCAATAATTTTTTTCCTAGTAGAGACAAGAATGGTTATTTATAGTTGAAGATGTAAACGTTATGATTTTCTAGCTGTTGGAACACAGGTATTTGATGGCAGAATGCATCCACGTTTTCTTAATTTTGAACTTTATGAATAAAGTCTTAGGTTTGCTTCTAGATGGCATTTCTCCACTTGCAGAAGCCATCTTTGACATACTGTCTTTTCAAGGGGTTAATCACAAATAAATATTTCACAAAGTGCAGTTCCTAAGAAAATATATTTCAAAAAGTAATATAAAAGATGTATAACTTTTTGAATCAAATCATAACTTTCTATCTTAGCAAGCACTTCTTTGCTAACTAAGACTAATCATTCTCAATCAGATTAATGCTTCTGCTGCTCAGCATATTTTATATTTCCATTTCTGCTTGTTCATTTCTTTCTTCTTTTGTTGCTTGCTCATTTTCTTGCAAAGTTCCTTTTTCAAGTTTATCAGTTAAGTAATGTTTTGAACTCTATCATTTCCTTTTAGTTTCTCTTTTGACTTGATCTTTTTAAACTTAGTTGGCTCATCAAAAAATTTTTGCATATAATACTTTTTCCATTAATTTCTCCCTTTTTTATGATGACAACCAATTTAAGAAATATGCATTATTCATCAAGTCAAAAATAAGCTAATAAGGGTGAGTTATAAAGTTTCAGTGAAATCCCATATATGCATAACTTTCTTTAAGCTCCCCCTAAGTTTGTGCATAACTTCTTTTCCATAGCAAGTGTTAGCTTACTCAAACCTTAATACCCTACATGCTTAAACACAGTTAAGTATATAATTGCATATGGTAATACTTCTCCCCCTTTGGTATCATTAAAAAATAATGGGAGAAATAGTATCCATAGCATTCATAAACACCTATTACATATAAAGAAAAATATCATCCATATCATCCATAATAGACTTAAGCAACTTAAAACAGGGCATAGTATGAAATAAAAGTTCCACATCATGAAATAAAACAGCCCACACAGTAAAGAAACTTAAAATAAGCATCAACATCATGACTCAGACAGAGTAGGTTAAAGGACCATGAGCAGGCTATTGGGATAGAGCATTTGAAGGTTCAATGGGCTCAAATTGTGTAGCTTAAGAGTCCTGGGCTAGTGCACACACATTTCCATCGATTTATGGAGGCTCTATCTCTGGTTCAAGAGAAGGTTCTGGTTCATTTAAAGGTTCACACTATCTATCTTGTTTAGGATCCTTTCTTTTGATAGGTAACTTGGTGACACGAGTTCCATGCATAGCTTTCAATCTTCCCTTTAAGTGCAAAAATTTCAAATTGAGTTTCAAGTGAGTCATGCCTCACATCTTGCTTGAGTTCATAGATAGCATCTCAACTAAGCTTTCAACCATTTTGTCTAGGACTACCATTATGTTTTCTTTAGGAACAACCTCCTTCATGTTTTCTTTCCCCTTTTATTATTCATTGTTGAAGTTTCTAACTTTTCTGCTTTCTCTTTTTGAACTTCACCCTCCTTGTAGACTTGTTCAAGGTTCCTAGTAACTTCTTGCATTAATTGTTTTCCTTTTCTTCTTCTGATTAGAGGAATTTCATCATAATCATAATCATCATCTTCTTCTTCCTCTATAATTTTCTCTACCTTAGTATTCTTGTTTTCTTCTTCTTTCAGAGCTTACCTCTTTTTTAGAACTGAATAATGATCATAGGCTTATAGATTTTGAGGATTCTTCCTCAATTTAATGATTCCTCAGTCAATAGAAAATTAGGTTTGGATTCCTCTTTAGCTAAAGAACTCTCGTCCTCACTGTTGTCAAATTATTTCCACAGTGGTAGGTGTTTCTTGGTTCAAGGATCTCTTTCTGAAAAGAGGAATTCTTTTGGAATTTCAAGTGGGGATTGTTTTGATCACTTTCTTTTTCTCATTTTCTCTTATGTTACTCTTGGCTATGATTTCTTTTGGGTTTTCTAATGATCCTTCTTCATTCTTTATGGCTTCCTCTTCTTCTTCTTTAGCTTGTATCTCTTATTATACTCCTTCTTCCTTTCTCTTAACATTTCTTTCCTCAGTTGTACAACTTTCCTCTCATAAGTGGGTTTATGACTAATTATTTTCACTTGTGTTCCATTAGGGGTAACCGTTTCTTCTTTAGGTTCCTTTTTCAAGCTATTGGTTGACCTTTTTTCTACCTTTATCTAGTCATCCCTTTACTTATTTATTCCCATGTTCAAGAGGATTCTTTTGTCATAAGTTCCTCAATCAGTGGCAAATTTATAGCTAACATTATCTAGGTTCACCTTTATTTCTTTGGCCAAAAGGTGATTATAGTCTTGTAGGGAAGCTCAGCCTTCTCCTTTTCCCTAACGGCTTTTATGTGGCTCATAATGATGAAAGGAAAGTATAATATGCATGATGACATGTAGAAGGAAACTTCAGAGTGCATATAAACCATATAGCCCTACTTTGACATTTATTAATTTATTTGACACTTATAGTGGCTAAGTGGAAGAGTAGGCAGTTACACAATGATGACAGTTACAATTTCGAAAGAAAAGATTATCCTTGCATTTGAAATTCCAAAATTTTAAACATAGATACATTCAATAGCTTCTTAGATATATGTATAAAAGGTTTATTCCTGGAGAAATGAGCAACCAGACTTTCTTACACGGGATTAGACATTCCTATTTCTCTTAGTATATTCATGAACTTATCTTCACTAAGAGGTTTAGGAAAGATATCAACTAGTTGTTTTTTAGTATTTACAAATTCTAATTTGATGTCTCCCTTTTGCACATGATCTCTTAGGAAGTGATGTCTAATCTCAATGTGTTTTGTCCTATAATGTTTTATGGGATTTTTGGAAAGGTTTATTGTACTAGTATTATCACATTTTATAGGGATATTTTCAAATTTTAGTCCAAAGTCTTCTAATTACTGCTTTATTCAGAGGATTTGGGCACAACAACTACCTGCAGCAATGTACTCAGCCTCTACTGTTGAGAGAGCAACTGAGTTTTGTTTCTTATTATGCCAAGAGGTTAAGCAATGTCATAGGAATTGGAATGTTTTGCTAGTGCTTTTTCTTTCTATTTTACTCCCCAAAATCATCATATGAGTAACCATAAAGTTCAAAGTAATTACTTCTAGGTCCAAAGTTCTAAATTTTGAGTTTCTTGCAAGTATCTAAAAATTCTATTAACAGCAATTAGGTGTGATTCTTTAGGATCAACTTGAAATCAAGCACATAAATACACATTAAAAGCAATGTTAGGTCTAGTTGCATTAGATAAAGGAAGGAATTACTCGTACCTCCATAAACCTTTTGATCAATTGATTTACCTTGTTCATCTTTATCTAATTTTGTGAAGCAACTTATAGGAGTTTTGGCAGGCTGAGTTTTGGCAAGTTTGGCTTTGTCCATCCTATATTTCTTAAGCAACTCCTCGGTGTACTTTGATTGATTGATAAAGTTGCCTTCTTGAGTAACATATCCCGTATCATGCTCATCATAAATTCACTTTTCATTAGTTCAAAAAATTATAAAAGTTCATTAGTTGAACCAAAAACAATAACATCCACATATATTTGAACAATCAAGATGTCATGCTTTGTGGATTTAGTGAATAAGGCGGTATCAATTGCTCCTCTAGAAAATTTATGGTTAATTAGAAATGAGTTTAATCTTTCATACATTCTCTAGGAGCTTGTTTTAACCCATAGAGAGCCTTAGTTAATTTGAAAACATGGTTAGGATATTTGCTTGCTCAACCCCAGGACGTTTCTTCACATACACTTCCTCATTTAGTAGATAATTTAAGAAAGCACTCTTAACATCCATTTGAAAGAGTTTAAAACCTTTGAAGCTTGCAGATGTAAGTAACATTCTTATAGATTCTAATATAGCAACAAGAGCAAAAGTTTCATGATAGTTTATTCCTTCTTGCTAGTTATACCCTTGAGCAACCAATCTCAACAGCAATTTACGTCCGCTGGGAGAGGATTTCAGGTACAACAACCTAGGAACCACAAACAAATATACTTAAACAGTTCTCCATCTCAATAGCACTGCCCTCCTCTGCCCAGTGAATGGTGTATGACCTCTATGGAAAGAGACCTATACCGTGAAGAAACATGCCAGTATTATGGCAAAAAGGGGCATATTGCAAAAACCTGTTGGTGGGTGTGCCCAAGAAGCTTACCCAACATGATGAAATACCATAAACACTTGCGCTCTCAACTTAGACATTACCATTTTTGAAACTAAGTGGACCTTAGATACATGAGCCTCCAATCACATAATGTTGATTTTTATGTTAAGGAACAGGAAATAGGACAACCAGTGATAACAGGTAAGTACAAGGGTGATCTCTATGGGTTTGATTGATGTCAGTGGAAGTCTGGCACCAACGATTAGGACATCCTCAGTTTTCTACTTTACATTCATTATAAGGGTTTGATTAATGTCATAGGAACTACACAATATGAACATATTTGTAACAGTTGTCAATTAGGGAAGCTTAATAGATTACCTTTCTCCAATTTTAAACATTCAAGTTCTGTTATTTTTGAAAAAATACATTGTGATTTGTGGGGACCGGCACCTATTCTATCTATTGGAAAGTTTGGATATTATACTTGTTTAGTTGATGATTTTTCTAAATATACTTGGATCATTCCCTTATAATACATTTTATTTTTTTGCTACTTATATAGCATTTGAGTAATATGTTCTTAGGCAATTTAACAAACACATTAAAATTTTTCACTTTGTAGAGGAGGCGAGTTCATCAGCTCGAAACTATCCTATCATTTTCTCTCCACATGCACCATTCATTAGGTATCTTGCCCATACACTCCAGAACAGACAGGTATGGTTGAATGACATCATAGTATTATACAAGAACTATGTATGGTGATGCTTTTTCATAGTGCTACTTGTCTTTTTTTATGAATAGAAGCTTTCATTACAGTAGTTTATTTAATTAATTGCATGCCTTCCTCTGCACTTAATTTTGAAACTCCATATTTCATGTTACATGGCATTCATCTTGTTTACTGCTCACTTCGTGTCTTTAGCTCTAAATGTTTTCCTTACACTTAGGACACACGATGCCACAAATTTGACCTAAAAACTATTCCATGCATCTTTGTTGGTTATAATGATAAACACAAAGGCTACAAGTGCTTCCACTCGTTAAGCAAAAGATTCTTCATATCATATCAAAAATGCTCTTGCCTCTCGCATTCTCCCCACTGCATCCCATGTCATTAGCATTTTTAATTCATGGCTACCATATATTAACTCAGTTTTTGAAAAAGAGATTCGTCTAATAAAAACCACTCCTCTGTGCTTGACTTCACTTCCACTTGTAGCACTTTAAGCCCCTATCTCACAGTCTGTAGAGTCTTCTAGCACATATCTTTGTGTTACTCATGACTTTAGCACCTTATAGCTTGAGTAATCTTCTCTTCCACAACCTCATC
This sequence comes from Ceratonia siliqua, assembly GCA_034509205.1. NCBI lineage: Eukaryota > Viridiplantae > Streptophyta > Magnoliopsida > Fabales > Fabaceae > Ceratonia > Ceratonia siliqua. The sequence goes on along the minus strand of JASKGM010010060.1, from coordinate 22,126 downwards.
AAGCTCAGCTAACTCAACCACTAGTACCTTATAGCTGGAGCAATCATCTCCTTCACATCCTTAACAAACTTAACTCAACCACCACAGTCTGAGCCTGAATGTGAGTCACTTGATATTCTTTACCTTTCTCAATCAACTAGTCTTCACAAAGCATGCCTGAGCCCCCACTTGCACTAAACTCCCATTTCATGGTTACTCGATCTTAACTTGGAAGTGTTAAACCTAACCTTAAATATGCCTTAACTATCATGACCTCTATCAATATCCCTCATGAGCCACACAAAATTCATCAAACCTTGGCTCATCCTAGTTGGAAAGCTACTATGGATGAAAAACTAAAAGCATTACATCAAAATCAGACTTGGAAACTTGTTCCTCACACTTCTGACATGCATATCATTGGATCTAAGTGGGTTCTCAAACCGAAGCTCAAACCCGATGACAACTTAGATCATGTCAAAGCATGAGTTATTGAAAAAGGGTACCATCAGATTGATGGAATAGACAACTCTAAACCTTCTCTCCAGTTATCACACCTGAAACTATTTGGATGGTTATCAGCTCTTGTTCAAAATTATGCCATTCTTCAACTAGATGTCAAAAACGCATTCTTGCATGGTCTTATTTTAGAAGGCATTTACATGGAACAACATCTAGGAATGGCAAATTCTCAACATCCCAATGTTGGGAATAGGTTGCCCTAGAAAAAAGTTATATTCCCTAATTTGATGTAAATACATTTTAATATTAATAAATAAATAGTTTATTCCTATACGCTTTATTTTTTATCTATTAAGGTTCCTAGATTTTAATAAACCAAGATACATTTGCATAAGAGTTATGTAAAAGGAGATATGTATCTTTGGACGAATCTAAAACAATATTCACAATTATGAATAAAGCATGTCATTCTATTCAATTAAGACTGTAGTGTCCAAATTACCTCTATAGAAATAATGAGAATTTTTTTCTAAGGGAATGATGAATCTCAAATCAATGAAATAGTAAAATTTAGGAAGACAAGTAACATATATGGGCCTAGTGAAATAATGAGTTAGCTACTTATCATTTCAAGATAATTTTAGAAAAGTTCTAAAAGATTATTTGGTTACTTATTAAATGAAATCTGAGACTAGGAGACATAATTAACAGAAGGGGTAAAATGGTAATTTGACCTTGTATCAATGGATGGCTATGAGGGTTCACAACCAGTAGGTTTGCAAATTGGACAAACCAATGTTCTACATTGATATCTCGTAATTTTAGGCATTATCAAGAGTGCAATCATGAGTCTTTGGTAAAGTGACTTCATGGTTAATAAACTTCCATTATCTTATTGAGATTAAAATAATCTCAAGTTTATTAGAGCTTGAAATTCTTATGTCTAAATGGATTTCCTACCTATTTTGGAGAATTCAATCTACATTGATTTAGAATAAATTTAAGATGAAGTTTATTGATAGAATTTCAGCTATTGTCTTAATTAAGATAAGAGTAGTTTTAATTTAGACAAAGAATTATTTTAGGATAAATGTTGTCCTAAGCATGTTTGAGAATTTAAGAAACAAGTGTTGTTTAAATTTGGACAACCTTTATCTTAATAATTATTTTTCTAACTACTTTAAATTAATATTTGAATTGTTCAAATTATTTAATTTAAAGAAGTTGAAGAAAATTAAATTAAATTTCCATTTAATTAGGAATTTTAACTGGAGCATTTTATTAGGATAAAATTAATTTAATTAATTATTTACCCTAATATTGTTGTAAAGTTTGATTTGTTCAAACTTGTGAAACAACTTCCTCCCTATATGATAGTCAGGTGCACGACCGAAAGAGGAGAATTGGTCTTTGATATGATCAAATTTATTCCCTTCCAATTATCTTAATTATCTGAGGGAATAAATATTGAAAATTAAAAGAGTTTTAATTTCTTAGATAATCTACATCACTAGGAAACTAATTAAGTTAAAGGGATTTAATTAAGTAAAATTTATTTATTTGAATTTTTAATTCAAGCTTGACTAATTAGAAAGCCACACTTGTTTTATTTAATTGTTAAAAAAATATGTTATTATCAAAATTAATAATATGATTATTAATTGATAAATCATTAGATAATTTGATTATCTAATACTCCCCATTAGTAGGCACATGAATCCCTAATGGTTAGGGATTGAATATTTGAATTACACTCAAATGCTCTCACATAACCTGGGATTTGATTAGTATAAATATAACCTAACCCCTCATTCTCCTAATGTGGCCGAAATTTTTGAGGAAAAGCACATTGAGAGTGCCTCAAATTTGAGAGAAAAACACTAAGAGAAAAAGTGAGTTTTGTTTAAGTGTTTTCATAAATTTCTACACGCCATACTTGAAGGGAAAGGGAATGCTTTCTAATTCACTTTGAAAGCTATCAATTATTTTCTTTCATCTTTGTTTTTATTCCAATCACTAAGCTTATCCACTATAGGTTTCATGGATTGGCACTTCCCAAAGAATAGGCGGTTAGTGCACTTGTTTATAAAGTATATTACAATATTAAAGTGACTACCAGAGGTATGTAAAATTCTTATCTATTTTACTTCTCCTTTTAGCTATTAGTTATTTGCCTATGTGCTTTTTTCGCCTGTTTGCAAGATTGAATGTTTTAAAAGTTTTAAAACCCATGCTTGTACTGTAAACACTTAGGATAAACAACTAAATCCAACACCCAACCATGCCTACAAGCTTCAAAGAGCCCTCTATGGGCTCAAACAAGCACCTCGTGCCTGGTTTGATCATTTTATCAAATTTCTCCTTAAATATGGTTTTTTTTCGTAGTCTTTTAATCCTTCTATATTCATTTTTCATTTTGATATATTGCTTACAAAGTCTTTACAGAACTTATTGCAACTTTTATTCAAATCCTAAGAAATGAATTTACAATGAAGGACTTAGGACTAGTACATCACTTCCTTGGCATTGAAATCTCTAGAACACCCATTGGTCTTCACATGTCCCAGCCTCGTTATGCCCTCACCATCCAGGAACGTGCCAACATGGTTGATTGCAGGCCTATGAGTACCCCTCTTGAAGTTAAGACCAAAACAACTTCCATTAATATGCCTCTAGTTGTTCCTAGCTATATTCATGAACTTGTTGGTGCTTTACAGTACCTCACTTTCACACAACCTAATCTTTCCTACAGTGTCAATTATGTGTCCCAATTTATGCATGCTCCTACTACCATACACTTGAAAGTGGTTCGTCGTATTTTGTGATATGTTAAAGGAACAATTAACTTAGACTTACCTTTCACATCTACTACCACTTTTCATCTGTTTACCTTTTCAGATACAGGTTGGGCAAGTTGTCCCATTACCAGGAGCTCCACCATAGGCTACTGTACCTTTCTTGGAAAGCAACCTCATCTGCTGGTGTGAAAATAAACAACATACAATCTCTCGTTCAAGTATTGAAGTTGAGTGTTGAGCCAAGGCCTACACAACAGCAAAACTTACATGGCTAACCTAAATTCTCAAAGACCTTCGCATTCCAATGCCATCTTCCCCTACACTCTATTGTGATAATCTCAGTGGTCTTTATATGACAGTAAGTCCTGTGTTTCATGTCCAAAGCAAATATATTAAGTTACATTACCATTTTGTGCACGAACAAGTTGTACTTGGCCTTCTTATCACTCAACATATTTCCACTTCATATCAAATTGCTGACCTCTTCACTGAGCCAACTTCCAAGGATGCCCTCAATCATTTTCACAACAAACTCTATCTTTAGCCTGGTATAGCTTGTGAGAGAGTATTAGCAACATGTCATAGCTTTTCTACAACAGCCATTATGTGAGTCAATGAAGAGATAAGGTAACCCATGATTTCAGGAATAATAAGGATGCTTGCTAACATAATATTTCCCAAATAAGTGGAGAGACAGTGGATGACAATGAAGGCCAAATGTCAACAAACTCAAACCAAAATGGAAGTCTAGCAGATATGGAAACTTCAACTATTTAGACAATGATTATCAGATTATATCAAGTAGAGCATCAAAATTGATGGAATGCATTGAATCCTCTTCAAGTCTAGGTGCATTCGAATTATATCAATGTAGGATAGTCAGCCCTTGGTCTTTATGGAATTTATTTTATGTGTTCCTTGCTCAAAATATCAGCTTCTGTATTACAAACTAGTACTATTTCATTTTATATATGTAAGCTCTCTCTATGTAAATTTCATTACATCCAAAAGATAATTATAGTGAAAAATTCTAACTGTCTTATCTCTCTTTCTCAATTTTTCTTTAATGAAACTTTCACAAATATTTGTTTATTCAACTACCTGCTCATTAGATCAAAGGAGATAATCACAAGAGAAGCATCACACTCATCTTTTATGCAAGCCAAATAATAGACAACTTTCCATGGAAAGATGTACTTTACTAGTCCTAAAGAGAACAAATATGCTTAATCTCACTGTACAAGCATGTGTTTTTTAAAAAATTTTAAAACTTCAAGCTTGTAACAGGCAAACACAAAATACATAGGCAAATAACTCATGACTAGAAAGAGAAGTAAAATAGATAAAAAATTTTACATACCTCTTGTAGTCACTTTAACATTATATTATACTTCTCAACCAAGTGTACTAACAGCCTATTCTTTAGGAAGTATCAATCTACGAAACCTGCAGTGAATAAGCTTAGTGATTGGAATAAACAAAAGATGAAAAAAAATAATTGATAACTTTAAAAGTAAATTAGAAAGCCTTTCCCTTTGTTCCTCTTAGTATGGCATGAAGAACTCTATAGTGGCACACCAAAGAATTCACTTTTTCTTTCACAAAATCTTCACTTGTACAGCCACCAGAGGGAGATGTTACATATATATAGTATGCTAACCCTAGGTCATATGAAAGCATTTAAGTGTAATTCAAAAACTAAATCCTTAACCATTATGGATTCACAAGCCTACTAATGGGGAATATTAGATAATCAAATTATCTAATGATTTATCAATTAATAATCATATTATAAATTTTGATAATAACATATTTTATTTAGCAATTAAATGAAACATGTGTGACTTTCTAATTGATCATGCTTGAATTAAAAGTTAAAATAAATGAATTTTACTTAATTAAATCCCTTTAACTTAGTTATTTTTCTAGTAAATGTAGGTTATTTAAGAAATTAAAACTCTTTTAATTTCCAACCTTTATTCACTTAGATAATTATGATAATTAGGAGATAATATATTTTATCATGTCAAAGACCAATTCTCCTCCTTTGGCCGTACACTCCTCCATCACATGGGGAGGAGGTTGTTTCACAAATTTAAACAATTCAAACTTTGTAACAACATTAGAATAAATAATTAATTAAATTAACTTTATCCTAATAAAATGCTATAGCCAAAATTCCTAATTAAATGGGGATTTAATTTAATTTTCTTCAACTTCTTTAAATTAAATAATTTAAACAATTCAAATATTAATTTAAAGTAGTTAGAAAAATAATTATTAAGATAAAAATTGTCCAAATTTAGACAACACTTATCTTAAATAAGATAAACGTCTTAAAAATCTTATTGTCTAATTAAACAACTCTTGCTTAGTTTAGACAACTAATGTAAGAATTATTTTTATCTCTTTAGTGATAAAATGTTTCTTACAATTTCAAGCATGCTTAGGACAATATTTGTCTTAAAATAATTCTTTGTCTAAATTATGACAACTCTTGTCTTAATTAAGACAATAGCTGAAATTATATCAATAAACTTCATCTTAAATTTATTCTAACTTAATGTAGATTAAATTCTCCAAAGATAGGCAAGGAATCTATTTGGACTTAGAAATTTCAAGCTCCAATAAACTTGAGATTATTTTAATCTCACTAAGATAATCCTAGTTTATTAATCATGAAGTCACTTCACCAAAGACTCATGATTGCACTCTTGATAATTCCTAAAATTACGAGAAGTCAATTTTGAACATTGATTTGTCCAATCTACAAACCTAGTATTTGTGAATCCTACTACCCATCCATTGACACAAGATAAAATTTTCGTTTTACCCCTTACGTCAATTTTGTCCCTTAGTCTCAGATTTCATCTGATAAGTGACCAGAAAATCTTTTTGAACTTTTCTAAAATTATCTCGAAATGATGACTAGTTAATTCATCATTTCATTAGGCTCAGATATGTCAATTTTTCTCCTGAAATCACTAGAAGTGATGTAATGCTACGAACTCCATTTCTTGGATTTATATTATTGAATGTTCACTTCCAATATGATCCCAACATACAGGGTCTTGACTAATGTAACACAATGGTCATGCCCATAGTATATCAAAGATCATAATGGTCATGGACATGAGTCCATAATACATCAAGATTTTGATTCTGCCATTAGTGGATGCAATGTGTGTGAGTTCAAGTTCAAAGTAACAGTATTAACTTAAACTTGATATCTCACTTGTCCAATTCATTTAATAATGTCACTACCTGAAGTCTATTACTTTAATGATTTGAGATTCATTATGCACTTAGAAAAGAATCTCATTCTTTCTATGGAGGTAATTCGAACACTATGGTCTTAATTGAACTGTGTGATTGGATCTATTCATTGACTATAAATATTGTTTTGGATTCATCCGAAGATACATATCTCCTTTTGCATAACCCTTATGCAAATGTCTATTGGTTTACTAAGAACCTTAATAGCTAGAAAATAAAACTTACATAAATAAACTCTTTATTTATTAATATTGAAAATATATTTACATCGAATTAGGGAATATAACTTGCTTTCCAGGGTATTCCCAACTTATACCATTTACTTCATATGCACCTTGAGCTTACTTAAGCATACCTTTCTCATTTGACCATTAGTAATTATTGGATGCCATTTCTTCAAACAGCTCAAGTTCTTCCTCTGTTGATTTCCCTATTAGAGCGCCTCTTGCAGTAGCATCTATGGTGCTCCTAATTAAATTTGTTAATCCTTTACAGATTGTTTGCCTAATCAACCAATCACGAAGACCATGACGTGGGCACTTCCTTTGCATGTCCTTAAATCTCTCCTAGTCTTTATATAGAGACTCACCATCATATTGAATAAAGCTTGTGGTATCAATTATGAGTTTTGCTTGGAGGAAAGTATTTACTTATAAAAGCTTGTGATAATGCAATCCAAGTGGTGAAAGAGTTAGGTGCCTTAGAGTTTAACTAGGCCTTTACCTTGTCCCTTAGAGAAAATGGTAATATCCTATTCAACTTAACAATATCACAAATCTCCACAAAGTGTGCAAAATGGGCATTAGGATCCTCGGCTAGTCCTCCCCCAAATTTAATTTAATTTTAAAGTTGTTGGCATTGATAGTAGGCCTCAAAATGCTATGTTGAGCCCCATTTACATTTGACATTTCATAGCCATGAAGTATCCTCTGATTCTGATTAGCTTGATTACCTTCCATGATCTCTGCTTGAACTTGCCTCTATCCTAATCTTTGTTCTCTCTTCATTTCTCTTACGGTCCTCTAAATTTTTGGATCAAAATGCTCAATTAGATCATGATTTCATGGTATAAAATAAGTATAGAAAACAAAAGCTAACACTTAGACTCCTAAACAAAACAGAAATTACAAAATTTTAATGAAGAAAAATAAAATAGAAACACAAATAGCCTAAAACTCCTAGAAAGGGTGGAATTTGGTTTCAAAATGTAGGAGCCAGTGACAAAGCACTTGTCTTGCTCAAAACTTCATTTCCTTCAGAAAAAATCTTGCTACCAAATTCCACCAAAACATTGCCTATGAATAGTAAACAAAAAAAATATTGAAAAACAAGTGCTAAAAGTAACCATGCAGCCTAAACTAATGCAGGAAATTGTTTATATTGATATTGAAAACTTGCCTCACTGGCAATGGCACAAGTAACTTGATGCGTCTAAAAGCTACCACTAGCTCATGGGTCGTGGTAAGAAGAATAAGGCAAAAACGAGTATCGTATCCACAGGCAGAAATTCCAATTACCAATATTATGCAACTTCCCATATCATCTAGGCAATCTAAATTCTCTAAATAGGAATGAAATGACAATGATAAAGGATTCTAGGATTGAGGTTCATCAACTGAGTTCCATTAATGACATTGATTCTGATTGTTAATATTTCCTTAATTGCAAAGACTGGGTTCCCTAAGATATGTGATATCCTCTTTCAAGGTAGAATGCCTATATTTATATTAATTCTATGTCTACTTTCATGATCACACAATTAAAATAAACTCATTACAATTAGTGGAGCCTAAATCAAAAGTCACAGAGGTGTGCAATTATTTCTAAATTACACTGCCTAGGTTCAATGAATCTACCAACTAATATTGAAATTCAACATTCATTCCATATCCAAAACCTTAAACAAATAATCTATGGCAATAAATTGCAAGTACTTAAAAAAAATTCATTAAATTGCAACCAGAAAATATGATCCAAAAATTAGAGTAAACTCTTAACAGAAACTCAATGACTACACCACAAATCCTAGAACAAAAATTTAGCTACTCATGGTTAACAAACCAATCAAGAAATGATTCAAAGAAAACATCTTAAATAAGATCAAGCAACTTGAAATCAGAAGAAACAAAGGATAAACATGGAAAAACTCTTCAATGGAAAGAAGATAGGCTTATTTTCCTCTCAGATTTGTAGCTCACTTCTCCCTAAAAGGCACGAGCTCTCCTACCATTTTAGTTATTCAAGTAGCCTAAGAATGCTCTAAACTTTGATTTAAATGATGTTTAAAATGAAGAGTCATGCACGGGGGTCACGGCCTCCATCTATTGGCACTGTGGTGCCCAACCTTAAAATTAGAAAAGCTTGAAGATCAACCAATGGTGTTATGGCTTCCATCTTTGGACCTTATGGTGCTCAACCCTAGAATAAGTTTTTGTGTCTTTGAATGGGCACCACAACACCCAACTCTTTGGAAGTTGTACTGGGATGCATTTCACTCTATATTCTAGCCTCCCTTTCGTTTCCAAAATAGGACAAATTATAACTAGGAAAGGTAAAAAGGAAAGTGTGAGATATAACAATTAACACTTAAAATCCTAAACATACAAAACATCTTAAAATAACACAATTAAGTCCAAGTGAATGTGTGGAATAAATTCACACATCACCTTACAACCACTTGTTTTTTTCCCCTTAACAACCTAGCAAAACTCTAACACAGGCTCAAGCACCCACAACGTTTTACAACCTCATGGGTTAACCTCTTAAACACTAGATTTTTCTCATAGGTAAACCTAGCAAACCTCACATAACAAGTTTTGAATAAACTCAAGTACGCTCACGCTCCCTCAAGATGGCTAAACCAGTAAAGCTCAATGAAATATGTGTTTTTCTATAGATTTATGCACAATAGATAACCTTTTGATATACTTTCACTTTCATGTCTTTTATATCAGTATCTTTGTGTCTCATCTTCTTCAAATGTAGCTTATTTGTACATGAAGATGTAGCTATTGTCCTTCACTAGCCATTAAGAGCATGATTGTTCTACAGCAAGTTTCATAGCTACTTGTAGCATTGTTTGTACAGTTAAGAGCTTCACGGTCATTGATGTTTGATGGAAAAGTTGATTTTCTTCTTCTTTGATTTTGTATCCTCCATTTTTGAAGCTTATGTATGGTGCTTTTTGGTCTACTATAGAGCTTATCTTATGGTTTTTCAAGCTGCACAAGTAACCTTTCAACTAGCATATAACTATCTTTTCAATGGGTCACTTTTTGAATAAAATATAATATCCAATAAAGACTTTCAAAATGGTTTCTAGAATATGTCAATTCTTTTGCAAACAAAACCAAAGCTTCCCACTTTAACAAAACTTTCATTTTGGATAAGTATTTTATTTTAAACCTACTACAATGATCTGACATAAAAATAGTATTTTACTATTCTTGTTATTCTTGCTTTTTGTTCCTTGCTTTTTAAGAAAAACTTCAATCTAGTTATTTTGTATCCTTGTCTTTTCTTTTTGACTTAAAGACTTAGTTGGCGCATCAAAATCACTTTGCATATGATATTTTCTCAACAATCTCCCCCTTTTGATGATGACAACTAATTTAAAAAATGCAATTTTTAAAGTCAAAAGAAAGGTTTTGCAGAGGTTAACAAATAATGTATCAAGGTCCAGAAAACTTCCCTTATGGTATGTGGTTTGACTTCTTAACAAGCTCCCCTAGAGTTTGTGCAAACTTACAAGCTCCCCTTGAGTCTTGAGTATTAAACATAACTTTCTTAAGTACATTTTATGCATATAGTTTTCATATTTGACTGTTTCTCCCATTTTGGCTTCATAAAAAATGAGATAATTAGGGAGTTCAAATGCCATTCATAGCATCAATGTAAAAAATAATATCAAAAGTTAAAATACCATCTATGAATACCAACATAGTTTTACATAACATCCATGAACAGCAACATAGTTTGACATAACATTTATAAACAATATACATAGTCTAGCATAAAGTTTCAAAAGGGCTCACACATAAAAAGATTCACACAGGAATAATAAAAGCAATAAATTTAAACTAGAGTTTGCATGTCATAAGTAATCTAAGTTTAAGGTGCACTGTCAGACTCTAGGGCTGGAATGGTAGAGGTATTAAGGAGGCCAGAGTGAGTTTCTTCAGAGTCCTTTTGAGCAGCTTCTTTTTCTAGATTAACAGTAAGTTCATCAGTGACTTCAAGGTGAGAAGATGATGCAGGATCCTTTCTTTTAATGAGTAGCTTTGATGGTCTAGGTTCATGTATAATGCTTTCAAGCATGACAAAGATATGGTGTAGCTTGTGTTTTACTTCAACCATTTCAAACTTAATTACTAGATAACTTCTTAGTTCTTGATTGTGTTCAATTACGGCATTTGCCAAGCTTTCTATCTTTGCATTCATCATTTCCATTGATTGTGGCTTAGGTTCCTCTTCATCCACCTTATGCTTTCCCTTACCTTTCAACATTCCAGGTTTTGTAGTATTTTTCTACAGTCCCATTGGCTTTACTTTTGGAATTTTTACTCTAGTTTCCGTAGCCTTGTCAGTTTCTTTCTCTTTATGAGGCTTCATTCCTTTCTATGGTCCCTCCAATTTATTTTGTGTTTCTCAAGGCTTTTGCTTTTCGGGCAAAGGTGGTTTAGTTTTTTGGGCAGAGGAAATGTGATTACTTTCACTGGTTCTTTAACTGGTTCTTATCTTTTTCGTTTTCTTATGAGAGGTATCTTTTCCTCCTCCTCCTCATCTTCTTCTTCATGATAAATAGGAGTGAGTACATTTTCCCTCACCCCTTTTTCTTTAATTTCTTTAGGTATAGGAGGCATTTCTGGTTCTTGTATCTCTTTTTCCTTTTCTGAAGAACTTACTTCCTTTTAAGAACTGGTTTTGGATTGTAAACTAATAGAGGCAGATGAATCACTATCAAAGCTTAGCATTTCATTATTCATAATTATATTGGGATCAGGTTTCTATTTAGAGGGCTGGCTCTCTTCACTATCGTCTGAGATTTTAACCATGGTTGGTTTCCCTTTAGGAAGATTTTCCCTTTACAGAAGGGGATTTCCATGGATTTTCTAGTAGAACCATTCCTCCTCCTTCTTTTAAGCTTCTTCATTTTTCTTCAATTGGTACCTACTGTTGTATTTCCTCTTCTTTTTCTCTCATCATTTCCTTCTTTAGTTGTGCTTCTTTGTCAAAGGGTGGCTTGTGCCCAATAGTCTTTATTTTCATTCCTCTAGGAACTAAAACTTCCTCCCTTGCCTCTTCCATGAGATTGCTTGATGAGCCTTCAGTTTACACCCATTTGCCATCTTCTTTCTTGATAGCCTTATTCAAGAGCAACCTCTTATTGTAGGTTCTTATGTCCATTGCTATCTCACTACCCAGATGATCTAGAATCATTCTTACATCCTTTGCCAAGAGAGTGATTATAGTTCCATATGGAAGTTCTGCATCTCTCTTATCTAGACAAGGTTTAATGTGACATATAATGATAAATGGAGAGATGCAGATTATAGTTCCATTTGGAAACTTTTTGCATCGGGCCATCGGGCTAGCCCAACCTTAAACTAAAATTATACTAAAATTAAAAGAAATTATATTGCTAAATTGGATGTGACCTCTTAATGTGTTGCTATTTTTTTTCCCAAATAAATTCTAAACCTATAGATTTGCAATGCAAAACAATAGCAATATAAATAATATGAGACCATCAATAAGCTAAACCATTAACTCCTACAATTTTATTCATCATCTAGTGGATTACACCTTTTAGTAAGGTTATGATTGCAAACCATTTTAATAAATAACCAGTAATCTAATTAAAAGAGGTTTTCCACATATTGCTGACAACTATATAGAAGTAAAGGAAAACAAAATGGCTACAATAGATATGTTAGTCCACTTATAGCATCCATATAAATGCTACTTAAAGTTTCCCTGTTATTTAACAAGGCACATGCTTATTTGAAGTAGAAAAGTCCATTATGCAGTCAAGAAACAGCTAGCTGAGAAAGATATATGCACATAAATTAAAAAGGTTAAGGATTTTATCTACAAGGGAATAAAGATTTAAAAGAAAAAAAGAACAGTTCTAATAACAAAATTTCAGATACAACAATAAACTTATAGTGTATTAAAGGCCAAAAGACATGGATATCCATGTTGTTAATTATATATAAACTCATGAAACATCAAGCCCATATGCAGCTAAACAATAGAAAGTTTCAAGCTTTTTAAATATTGGGTTTCACTTTCATAAATGTAGAGGTAAAAGACAAAGTTATGATTGACAAAGGTAAAGAATTAATGGGAGGATGCATTTAATGCCAAAGAGGTGGCAAATAAATAAAAAGTAACCCAAAAAAATATCACAGACAGTTTGACAAAAGCATTAAATAAACAAGGTAACACAAAACAAATGCATGCTTTAATGATCAACACGAAGTGTAGAAGCACAGACAAGACAAGCAAGTATGAATGAATCCAAATCATACTCGTGAACAGAAAATTTCACACATAGGCACACTAACTTATAGATATATTTATATCTTTGACATACTACAAAACATGAGGACAATACGAATTATCTTACACTAGTAGCTTGCATGGAATATGAAGCAAAACATAGATGAAAACACATAAAAAATAGTAGTAGAACTAATTTATAAGAGCAAAATTTCTTTCAGGCATTTTATGAAATAGATTTTGTGCATTACCAATAACCAATAACTAGACCCAAAATTTTGCAACGAACAATAGGTTAGTAGCCCCAAAACAAAAATTGAAGTATGCAAAATGACAGAAGAGTTACTAGAAGGTATCCATTGGTTAAAAAATCAAAATTACCTTTGTTTGGAAACTTTATGATTGTTATGACAGAGGATTGATTACAACACATCTTTAGAGTGTGGTTTAGCTGGCCAATCTCACCCTGCAGAATCAGTGAGCAAAGATTGAATCTCCCTTTTTATGTGTGAACCAGAGGCTCCTCCATTTTTTTGTTCCACAAGCATTCCCAAAAAAAATGGAAAACTGAACTAAAAGATAGCAGTGCAATAGCCAAGTAGCGTGAGACTTGAAAGAGAGCTTTCAATGTGGCTTTTGATTTTTGAACTACTGTGCTAAAAAAATGAAAATATATAGCTGCTAGGATTCAAACCACATCTCTAAGGAGACAATAATTCTTACCACTAATCTAAAGTTGCATATCTGTGGTCTAGTGTCACTAAGGCTCCCTTTAACAATTTCTTATTGTTGGCTCATCGGGCCAATCACGTCAACTTGACTTATTCTGATCGGGTTAGGCTAAAAAAGACCAAATCATTTCGGACCAACGTTTTAAGAGCCCATCCCTATTTTTTTTTTGGGTCATTTTTTGGTTGGCCTAATTTTGCCATCTTTAGCAAAATCTAATCATAGAAGTTAGGGAATTTTAAATTAAAAAAATTTAAGATGTACGTTTGAGGAATCAAGGATAAGAAGAGCAACCAGATATAAACAATTTGAGCAACCTAACTTATTTGAGCAACCTGACTAATTTTCACACAAGATTAGACGTTCTAATTTCTCTTAAGATATTTAGGAATTTTTCTTCACTAAGAGGTTTGGTGAAGATGTTTGCTAGTTGTTATTCATTACTAACAAACTCTAATTGTATATCTTCTTTTTGTACATGCTCTCTTAGGAAGTAATGTCTAATCTTTATGTGTTTTGTCCTACAATGTTGTATGGGATTTTTAGATAAGTTTATTGCATTAGTATTGTCACATTTTATGGGAATGTTTTCAAATTCCAACCCAAAATCTTCTAATTGCTGCTTCATCTAAAGAATGTGAGCACAATAACTTCCAGCAGCAACATACTCTACTTCTGTAATTGAAAGTGCAACTAAGTTATGTTTCTTACTATGCCAAGAAATCAGGCAATGTTCTAAGAATTGGCAAGTTCCACTAGTACTTTTTTTGTCTATCCTACTTCCCCCAAAATCAGCATCTGAGTAAACACAAAGTTTAAATTAGTTACTCCTAGGATATCAAAGCCAAGTTTTGAGTATCTAGCAAGTATCTAAAAAGTTCTTTGGACATAAATTAGATGTGACTCTTTAGGATCAACTTGAAATCTAGCACATAAACACACATTATATGAAATGTCAGGTCTACATGCAGTTAAATAGAGTAAGGAGTCAATCTTACCTTGATAGACCTTTCGATCAATAGATTTACCTTGTTCATCTTTTTCTAATTTAGTTAAGCATGTCATAGGAGTCTTGGCTAGTTTTACTTTGTCCATGCCATACTTCTTGAGTAACTCCTTGGTGTACTTTGATTTATTAATGAAGATTCCTTCTTGAGATTGCTTGATTTGAAGTCCAAGGAAGAAGGAAATTTCTCTGATCATGCTCATCTCGAATTCACTTTTAATTAAATTAGAAACTTCTTTGCACAATAACTCATTAGGTGATCCAAAAACAATACAATCCACATATATTTGAACAATCAAGATATCATGCTTTATGGACTTAGTGAACAAGGTAGTATCAATTTCTCCTTCAGTGAAATCATGATTTATTAAAAAGGCACTCAATCTTTCATACCATGCCCTAGGTGCTTATTTTAATCCATAAAGAGCTTTAGTTAGCTTGAACGCATGATTAGGAAATTTTGCTTGCTCAAAACCAAGTGGTTGCTTTATGTATACTTCCTCATTTAAAAGCCATTCAAGAAAGCGCTTTTATCATCTATTTGAAAGAGTTTAAAACCTTCAAAGCATGTAAATGCAAGTAACATTATAATGCATTCCAATCTAGCAACAAGAGCAAAAGTTTCATTATAATCTATACCTTCTTGCTAGTTATACCTTGAGCAACCAACCTTGCTTTGTTCCTTACTGCAGTAACTGCTTCGTCGAGCTTATTTCTAAAAACTGATCTGGTGCGAATGATAGATTGGTGTTCATATTTTGGTACAAGAGTTCAGACTTTGTTTCTTTTGAATTGTTTGAGTTCCTCTTGCATTGCTAATATCCAGGACTCATCTTATAATGTTTCATTGATATTTTTAGGCTCTATTTGTGACATGAAAGCCATGTAGTTCATGCTCCTATATGATGCTTTAGTTCTTACTCCATGTGCTAGATCTCCAATTATGAACTCTATTGGGTATGCTGGAGTTTTTCTTCATTCTTTAGACACTCTTGTAGAGGTTTCTGCTTGATCAATAATATCTTGATTTTCATTATTATTGTCTTGAGTAATTTCAGTTTGCTGTTCACCATCCTCATTGTCTTATAGTGTTCTCCTTGAGGTTTATGTTCTTCATTCAGATTAAGATTAATCATTTTGAAAGAAATACCTTCACTGTTATCTTCTTCATCAAGGAATACTATCTTCTGCTTGCTTAAGGAAGAAAGGTCATTTTCATCAAAAACAACATGAATGGTTTATTTGCAGTTGATGTTCTTTTATGATAAACTCTGTATGCTTTACTTGATGTGGTATATCCAAGAAATATTCCATCATCAGTTCTAGCATCAAAATTTCCCAAATTGTCTTTATCATTATTGAGAATGAAGCATTTACATCCAAAGGTGTAAAGGAAGCTAACATTTGGTTTTCTTCCTTTCCATAACTCGTATGGAGTTTTCTTTAAGATGAGTCTTATCAAGCATCTATTCAAAATATAACAAGCAGTGTTCATAGCTTCAGCTTAAAACTGTTGAGGAAGCTTATTTTCACAAAGCATTGTTCTTTTCATATAAAGAAGAGTTCTATTTTTCCTTTCCACAACTCCATTGTGCTGTGGAGTTCTTGAAGTAGAAAAATTTAGATCAATGCCAAGATTTTCACAAAGATTTTCAAAAGATTTGTTTTCAAATTCTCTTCCATGATCACTTATAATACTCTTGATATCATCAATGTTTTCATTTTGAACTTTCTTGTAAAACAAAAGTATTGAAATTTTCATCATTATGAGCAAGCAAGAAAACCAAGGCATAACTTGAGAAATCATCAACTATGACTAAACCATATATTTTTCCATCCATGCTTGGAGTTCTTGTGTGACCCAATAAATTCGAATGCAAAATATCTAAGGGTTTTGAAGTGGAAACATGATCTTTGCTTTTTAAAGAGGATCTGGTTTGTTTTCCTTTTTGACAAGCTTCACAAACATGATTTTTCTTAAATCTTATCTTTGATAATCCAACAACTAGATTTCTTTTTACAAGTTTGGAAATCAAATGCATGCTGGAATGACCAAGTCTTTTGTGCCATAACCTGTTTTCATCAATGGTAGATGCAAGGCAATCAAATGATTTCAGAGAAATATCTTCTTAATGTACAACATACACATTTTCTTGCCTTAATCTTGAGAACAAAATGCTATCGTCATGAGTGTAAAAAATTATGCATTTTGATGACTCAAAGTTTACCTTGTGCCTTTTGCCACACAATTAACTTATGCTAAGAAAATTATGCTTTAATATATCAACAAGATAAACATTTTCAGTGTAGAGGAAAAGCTTATAGGAATTTTACCAAGACCAATGATTTTACCCTTCTTGTTGTCTCCAAATTTTACTACACCTCCTTCTTTATTTTTGAGGAAGCAAAATTTGGTGGCATCACCTATCATGTGCCTTAAGCAGTCACTATCAATATACCATTACTCTTTTTGTATCTTGAACTCAGGCACACCTGTCAATAAATGTTCAGTGAACCTTAGGTATCCAATTGCTTTGTGTACTTGAGTCTTAGTGGTTGCTCCTTTAGGTATTAAAGTACCTTTCTGAACCCATACTTGCTTAACTATCTTATGAGAATTCCCATTAAGAGTACAACTCCTCACAACATTACCAGTTTTATCACAGTAATAACAAGTCTTTCCATTCTTTAATTTTTCTTTGGCTTTAAAGAAGTGAGTTTTTGGTTTTGTTCTAGTTTTAGAGAAAAGTTCTTTTGACATTTTTTTTCATGAGATGAATAGAAGCCTACACCGGTTTCATCAAATGGGGTCTTTTACATACTCAGCAATGTATAGAGTTTTTCTTTACTAGAGGTGAATTTAGAAAGATCATTAGTTAAGGATTATACTTTCTTTTTGAGAAATTCATTTTTAACTTTTAGTTCCCTGTTTTTCATTTCCAGGATATCTTTTTCTTTTCTCTAATAACAATTACAGGATCAAGTTATTACAACTTTTACAACCAAACCCCGATTAACCTATTCTTCCATTAAGTTTTTCCCAAGAACCCAGTCAGACTCAATCACGCTCAAGCACTGACAGTTTTTTACTACCACCTCTGGCAACCTTACAACCACTAGGTTTTTCCTCCCAAGAACCTAGAAAAACTCTAACACAAACTCAAGAACTCGCAACTTTTTACAACCTCATGCAAACACTATATTTTTCTCATTGGTAAACCTAGCAAACCTCACTCAACAGGTTTTGAATAAACTCAAGTAAGCACAAGTTCCCTCAAGATGGCTAAACTAGTAACGCTCAATGGAGTATGTGTTATTCTACAGGTTCAAGCACAGTAGATAGCCTTCTAATATACTTACACTTTCATGACTTCTATATATGTATCGCCGTGTCTCATCTTTGAATGTAGCTTATTTATACTTGAAGATATAGCTATTGTCCTTCACTAGCTGTTGAGAACATGATTGCTCTGTAGCAAGCTTTACAGATATTTGTAGCTTTGATTGTATAGCTAAGAGCTTCATGGCCATTGATGTTTGATGTGACTTTGAATCCTCCATGTTTGAAGCTTTTGTATAGTGCTTTTTGGTTAGCTACAAAGCTTATGTTCTGGTTTTTCAATCTGCACAAGTAACCTTTCAAGTACCAGATAACTATCATTTCAATGGGTCACTTTTTGAATAAAATATAATATCCAATAAATACTTTCAAAAAGGCTTATAGAAGATGTATATTCTTTTGCAAACAAAACCAGAGCTTCCCACTTTAACAAAACTTTTGTTTTAGACAAGTAATTTATTTTAAACCAGCTACAGTGCTTTGATAATTCCTATTCTGCTTGCTCATTTCTTGATGGGGAAATATTAAATTGAATTATTGACGTAGAAGTAGAAAACATATTGAAATGAACTTGTTTTGAAGATCTATTTTGAGTTGAAATTGTTTGAAAAGCTTATGGTATGAGATGCTAATATTAAGATAATGAATATTTTTGCCTCAAGTGATATTTGCTAGGACTACGCAACTCACTGTACTATCTCTTTTGAAGTTTCTTCTAAGTGAAAAATGGAATGAAAGCTAAAAAGAAAATTGACACATGATAAAGAGATAAACTGAAATTGTGAATAAGAACTAAGGATAATAATGCAGAAAGTAAGGATCCTAATACGTCTTAGCATGATACCCAAATGCTCAAATTTTGCAACTTTGCGCTCTTGCAAGGAAACTGGATTTTGTGCAGAAAAATGAGTTGCTTTCTCCGTCAAATTTAAAAGAAAAATGGATAAATTTTGAAACATTAAAATAAGTTTGTAAAAAAAAAAAAAGCCTTTTTTTTCAAACGGTAAATTTAATATCTTTATGGCTTTAACCCAAAAAATATATATATAAGGGTAGCACTGCTTTCAATTATATTTTTTATAATGATACGTCATGCTAGCTTGCTGGAATTTTAAACCATGTGTATATGATGTGGTTATATTTGTTTTGCAATAGCATATATACGGAGTTTTAATGATATGCATGCTTTTAAGGGGAGTGTAGAATATATTATTACTTTTTATTTTATTACCTATTACTCTCTTCTCCTAAAATGAAAGTATATTGAAATATTTTTAAAAGAACTGTGCTCAAAATGGTTTCATCCATAATTAATGCTTCTTGCAATATGCTTTTGATATATTTTGAGTTTGATATAATTAAATGCATATTGCTTATGAATTTTGAGAGTTATTTCAAACTACCCTATGCAACTTGGTTTATACAAATTCTTTGCTTCTCAGATAAGGCAAGTGATGTTAAAAAGGATTTGGCTTTGCATCTTAGGATAAGAGGAATAATTGAGATATGGGATAGCATACAAGTAAAGCTGATTTGGATACTAATATAATTAGACATGTCAAGGAGGAAAATCAAAAATTTAAATTGGGGTATATGTATTTTAGATGCTTTTTTATGAATTTCTAGTATCTTATTTTGCCTTCTTTAAAACTATGCTTTTATGATTTATTATGGATCTTGTTGCTTTGATGATGCCCAAGGTGGAGAAAATGGAAAGAGAACTGTTTCTTGAATGATAGGCGTTAGGGAGAGCTATATTGAATGTTTCATTATCTCCATTTAACCTATTTGTTAAACCTTACTCTTGTTTAGATGAAGATTTCAGATTGAAGTGGAATGAATGCTTAAATTGCATAAGAAATGGGGAGTAAAAATTCTCTCTTTTCACTTTAAATCTTTCCCTTCATTTTAATATCTTCTTATGAAATGTTAATTTTGTGCTTTGAGAAGATATTTCTACAGTTTCAATTTTTTCCAGAAAGTTACGCAACTCTCTTCATTGTTCTCATACATGAAAGAAAACATCGTATGATCTTGGTTTCATAAATATCATATGATCTTGGATTAAATGTCATATTCTAGTTTCGTATATCTTTGATATCATATCCAATGCTTTAGTGATTCTATATCGTCTAATGATGTCAAAAGGGGGAGAAAACAGTATACACAAAACATATTAATTCTTTGCTTGAGTTTGTTTGAGAAATATATTTCTTTTATGCAAAGAACTTCAAGAATGAAGCTTCAAATGATAAGAGCAATCTTTGGCAAAGTGATAGGCAGAGCTTGGATTAATCTTCATAGGGGAGAATTTCTTTACCCTATCTCTTTTTATCAAATTAATTTGGAATTATATTTGCAAACTCTTGAAAAGCTCATTGTATTGAAAATATTAGCTTCAAATATTGATTTTAAAATTGTTTTGTATCCATGGGTTTATCACCATAAAAAAGGGGGACAGTGTTGGCCCTAAGGTTTCAAGGAGAGAAATTTATTCTATGTTTTGATGATAAAAAACTTGATTGAAGCTAAATGTGAAATTTACTTAGTTATTTTTAAGAGTATTTGAATTTCAATTTTAACTTAACGATTGTTTATAAGTTAATTATGAGCTCCTAATGTTTAAATTTGATTAATTAGATAATATCCTATGCTTTTAATGACATTATTATGTGTGCAAGGTTTAAGGAAAGGAAAGATATGGAAGGCTTTGAAGTTAAATTCTTATATGGAAGTAGATTGTAAATCTTCAAGGAAGATCATCATGGAATCAAATCAGAGCAAGAGTCAAATATTTTGTAGTATTTAAAGGTGTATCACAACCTCAATGATGATTAGAGAATATCATGGAGCAGATTATGAAGGATATAATATGCATTTAAGAGTCAAAGAGATGTTGGAAGGCTCAAATTGGAAGTCTGCAAGCTTCAACCATGAATGAGTTAACTACACAGCTACCTCAAACTTGATAGAACTAGAAAAAGTGAAGAAAATCTTGGAGAATAAGTTTATAATAGCTAGTATGTCAAAGTATCTATACTCGATCCTGACAGGAAGCCTATAATTTCACAAATACTTGAAGATTGAAGCGAGTTGAAAGAATATCATCTTGAATATCAAATACTCTTGTCTATATTGTTAGCTCTACAATTTGAACATTTCCTCTGTTTAAGAGAGTGAAGTCTTTTTAATCCCTTAGTGTGTAGGGAGAATTCTTAATTATCTATTCTTGTAAGAAAATTTCCTAAGTTTTCTAGAGAGAGTGAGAGGAAAAAATGATTTTAGTAAGCGTGTGAAAAATAGAGTGGAGCTTACCTTATGAGTGTGTTGATTCGTATTTGGTGAATGAGTGAAAATCATAATTGTATCTTATTGATTGATTGAAGTTTAGTAAAAATTTCCTTGTGAGTCAAGGGTTTAAACATAGGCCTCAATCTTGGCCAAACTAATATAAATTGATGTGTCTCTCTCTTCACTCCTTTATCTTGCTATTTAACTGCGTTTAAATTGAGTTGATTGATTAATACTGTTTGTAATACTTTGAGTAACCAGTTTGAGCCAACTCATTTGTGAATATTGAGTTTGCTCTCTGACCTTGCACTTTGTCTGTTCAATATGGCCTTAAATTATTTGATATCATTCTTCAAGCTGCTATTATCCAGTCTCAATTAGAAAATTGATTTTGAACTTGATTTAATTCAAAAAATCTTTAAAAAGTGAAAAAACCAATTCACTGCCTCCTGTGTTTTGTTATTCTATAGGCCCCCATATATATAAGGTGATCCCGAAGGCGGCCCCAAGGAGAAGGATTGGGATTGGCATACACCAAGGTATTAAATTTTGTTTCGAGATACCGTTTCTGTGATTTAAGAAACGGAAATGTTTCGAAACGTTTCGAAAATTCCGTGGAAACGGAAGATTTTTTAAGAAACGTTTCGAATAAGTTTAAAATCTTTTTTTTTTAATTTTAAATGATTTTAACATGATAATAATGATATAGATATATATAATTAGATAGCATAGTATTAAATA